>JARQZK010004369.1:540000-686783 GCA_030704885.1 Cynegetis impunctata
CAGAGCTCCTTCCTATTTCACGGTAAGTGCATCGTATAGAGAAGAAATTCGAACGTAATAAATTATAGTTCAATAAAATTGAAAAATAAGTATCAATAGCAAAAAGTACTAACAACAAAACAATAATTTATTCCATTGTAAAAAAAAATTCGCGAAGTGCATCACATATTCATTGAAACAGGTCGAGATTAGAACGAAATAAAGTCTCGGCGAAAAAGAGGGCAGTTGAGGAAAATAGTTGATACCTAAATCGGATCGTACCTCAATAATAACTCAATCCACGAAGAAACAAGAAATTTCTACGTAAAAATGGCGGCGTAAAAAATATATCCATAATTTCAAAGGAAACTTCCGTCACATGAACTCATTTCACGTTCAAATTTTCAACCCTCTAACCCAATTTGGTAGTGCAAAAAGACGTTTTTTTAGCTCCATTCGACTTTCAAAAAACCGAGAATGCAAAATTTCGAATATGTTTCCATATCTTTCGACTAAGGCTTTTGACTCTAATGGCCATGAGGCCTTACTATCTTGGCTTGAGCTGTATGGCGTTAGAGATATCTCCTTGAGGTTTATCGAGAGCTACCGGAGCAATCGTCGTCAGAGAGTTGTCCTCTGAGGAGCGACATCTTACTAGAGGCGTTCCTCAGGGAAGTGTGCTGGGCTCTTTGCTTCTTATTGTCTTTGTAAACTCTCTTTGCTACATAAAGCCATCAGATATTTGTAGGTCAATTCTTTATGCTGACGACAGCAATTTCTTGGTTATATCAAGGGATATCGCATCCTGTTCCTGTATCCAGGCGGGCAGAGATACGGTTTCGGCTGTAGATGAGTGGTGTAACGACAATGGTCTAATTCTGAATCATAGCAAGATTCAGGGTATTTTCTTTCGCGGCGGAAAGTCTGTGGAAGGCTATCCTACATCTCTGTGCCTTGGTAGCAGTACTATCACCTTGAAAGACTCAGTTAATTTCTTGGGTGTTGCTCTGGACAAACATCTACGGTGGGATCATCATGCGGCTAAGTTGAGAGAGACTCTGAACTCTGCTGCTTATATGTTTATCATGATCAGAAGCAAGGTGGAGGCTGCAGTTATGAGAACTCTCTACTTCGCCAGTTTCCAATCTGTACTACCGTGTGGAATTATCTTTTGGGGCAGTTCGTCTAGTGCTGACGAAATTTTTCTCATTCAAAACAGGGTCTTGAGGATAATGTGCAGGTTGGGCTTTCGAGAATCCTGCCGCGGAGTTTTTAGATCCAACAGAATACAAACAGTGTTTGGTCTATTCATTTATCGTCTTTTTGCCTTCCTCAAGTTGCAGAATAGTTATTTTTTATCATATATCAATGAAAATAATACTAGGTAAGTTCATCCTTTCCTCTTTCCAATCCATGGTTCTACTAGATTTGAAAGAGGACCTCTGTATATGGCCATGCGTTTGTTTAATTTGCTTCCTAAGCATTTACAAGTTATTGAAGATTTTAGGTTATTCAGAAATCGCATTTATAGTTTCATTTTGGACGGCGAACCTTATTCAATGAATGAATTTATTACATTTTGTAAAAAGTAAGTTATTTTCCTTTTGACATGTCTCTATTTTATTCAGTGCAATATTGTTATATACTGTAATGTGAATAACTCACTAAACTCGGAAAAATTCCGCATGGCGTTAATGATTTGGATAGAGAGCTCTGTATACTCTTTGGGCCAATGCAGCATTTTGAAGATATTCAAAATATAACGCAGTGCAATATTGTTATATACTGTAATGTGAATAATTGTTGTGATTAATGAATATTATTATAATTATTATTATTATCTTTGCCATCGACTTGAAAAATTTGGAAAATCGTAGGTATATGAAAACTACTTCCGCGCCTGACAGTTGACTTTCGAGACAGTGCAATAATCTATTATTTCTGGGGACTTATAATTACACTAATTTTGGGTAACTTAGTTCAGTGTCTTGAAAAACAAGCCCTAATGTCACCTTAATTAGTACTGAAATCTACATTTAAGGTTAAAAATCCAATTAATCTTCATTATATAAACGAGAACTTCCATGAAACTAAACTCCATTTACAGATGTGTCCACAACTAGTTTAACTCTATTAATGTGGTAACTAGTACATAAACCAATGTAACCTAACATAGAACCTCACCTTAATTTGTTTCCAAACGTGCTAAAACAAAGTTTGACATTGAAAAGCCAATAAATTTCCTCTGCTTATAAATGAGACAAGTTCCATGAAACCAAACTCGATTCACACATGTAATACGGTCTATACTATAGGTAGAGTAACTTCATTACTGAACTAACTTATAAATTATGTAAAATGCATCGATTTCTCGATGTTTATGGGAATTGAATCTTTTACTGGTGTTACATTTTTTATGAGAATTTTTAACCAAGGTTTCAGTTATTTGAGGAGTAATTGAACGTCTATTAAAATCGTTTGAAATATTGCTCAGGGTCTTTATGGAGAATGTAGGGTTGGATCTACTAAATGTCTTCTCAGTCTTATTTTCCTTGAAAATAATAAACTTTTGCATTGTATCGCAGGTCAACATCGAGGTTCGGGAGTAGTTGTTTAATGTTAAATAATAAGGATAAATCTTCTGGACCACGATTTACCAGATTTGTCTATATATATATATATATATATATATATATATATATATATATATATATATATATATAGGGTGTAAATGAGTGATGGGCCACCCCTATAACTTTTTAACGGGTTCTTTGATTTTATTGAAATTTGGGTAGTTTATCTTGGACCTAATTTTGAATTTTTTGACATTAGAAATCAATATGTCTGACTTCCGGTTTCACTGAAAACGATATAGAAATTAAAAATTCAAATCAAACACCCTATATATTTTTACATGTTTTAATTCTGAGGCTTCAAATACATACATTCCTTGTGTCAAATGTCAATTCTAGCGATGTTTCAATTTTGTTTTTCATTTTATTTTTTTATCGTAAATGGCTGCGATGTCATCTAAATCATAGATATGCCCAAATCGCGAATATCGCCCAAAGTGATAATTTTTCTGAAAATTCATTTACTTGAAGTTTGTTAATGATTAAGTTCTTTGTCGAACCAAAACTAAGTTTGTCAAATTGTAAAATACATGGGCCACCCAGTATATCAAACAGCTCCTTCAAATTCTTTCAGAATGATTAACATATCAGTTTCCTCAATTACTAAATAAGGAAGTAATTATTGATACTCTTATTTTTGTTGACACCCTTTGCTCCAGTTACCGACCCTGTTTGCGAAACCGGAAGTCAGCTATATTAATTGAGTATGAGAAAAAATTCTAAATTATGTCTGAGATAAACCATCCAAATTTCAATAAAATCCAAGAACCCGTCAAAAAGTTATAGGGGTGGCCCATGACTCATTTACACTTGGTATATATATATATATATATATATATATATAGGGTGTCCCAGAATTTTTTAGACAGGCTATAACTCTAAAATGGCTGAAGATAACTTCATGAAATTTGGTATGCAGCAATTGGACGGATTTTACAATATTGCGAATCCCTCATGACGTCAGCGAAATCATCACCGTAGCTATGACGTCATGTCATTATAAAATATCAAATGTAAAGGTGGTCGTGTGACTGCTCATATTAAAACTCTTTTTATTCTGAATTCAAACATGTAATACACTTAGTATGTTAAAATTCATTAGTTGTGTATTTTCGATCAAAAGGAGTTTAACAAAATAAATAAAAAAGTTTAATAAACAAATTTAATCACATGGAAATCAAGGCAATAATACCATTATTCTACAATTAATTTCAACACAAGCCTCAAACCTGATTTTCATGTGATTAAATTTGTTTATTAAACTTTTTATTTATTTTGTTAAACTTCTTTTGATCGAAAATACACAACTAATGAATTTTAACATACTAAGTGTATTACATGGTTGAATTCAGAATAAAAAGACCTTCAATATGAGCAGTCACACGACCACCTTTACATTTGATATTTTATATTGACATGACGTCATAGCTACGGTGATGATTTCGCTAACGTCATGAGGGATTCGCAATATTGTAAAATCCGTCCAATTGCTGCATACCAAATTTCATGAAGTTATCTTCAGCCGTTTTAGAGTTATAGCCTGTCTAAAAAATTGTGGGACACCCTGTATATATATATATATATATATATATATATATATATATATATATATATATAGATATATATATATATATATATATATATATATATATATATATATAAGTAATCTTTTGATAATTATTAGCAATAACAGGCTTTTTGAATCTCAAAAAACTCGATTTTATTAAAAAGTTGACGTTTCGCCACGACATTCGTGGCTTTATCAAAACTTTTTCAAGTTAATAAATCGAGTTTTTTGATATCAACAGACCTGTTATTTGCTAAAAATTATCAAAAAGATTAGAAATAGTTCACAGGCAACACAATCTCGAAGAATAATTATATATATATTATAATATATATATATTATATTATATATATATATATATATTATATATATCTATATATAATATATATATATATATCTAATATATATAATTAAATATATATATATATATATATATATATATATATATATATATATATATATATATATATTGGGCTATTCAAAATCGAGTCTATGCATGGGGATTTCGATAACGGCAAGAGATGGTTGGTTAAGTATCGTATTTCAGTATCGTAAGTATCGTAACTATCGTATTTCAGAGGTTAATTATATGAATTTAAAAAATCTCACCTAGCTTCATAACTTCTGGAATTATACAGGAAAAATCGAAAATTTCGAAATATTTCTTTTGCCTATATCTTTTTATTTCACGAAGATTTTTTTAAAATTTTGCGACTTTTCCATAGCAACTTTTTGTAGCCTTTCCAAATATCTGAATAAAAAGTATATACAGGGTATCGTACACATTAAGCCACCCACAACTTTTCATTTTCAAATACGGACCTGTATTTTTTATTGCATTTTTTCAAATGCCTAGATATTGGCGTTTCATTTTTGTCTAAATCATAAAGTGTTTTGGAAATATTGAACTAATACTAGGCATTCTATACCTTATTCTATAATATTTTTTTTTTGAATTACAGATGGAATTTTAAAAAAATTTGGAAATTTTACTATAGTAGTTCAATATTTCCAAAACACTCTGTAATTCAGATGAAAATACTACGACAATTTGAAACATGTTTCTTGGTAGGTCAAAAAAATTCAATAAAAAAATATAGGTTCGTATTTGAGAATTCAAAGTTGAGAGTGGCCCAATTTATATATATAATTTTTATTCCGACTCCACAACGGAAGAAGCTAGATCGGAGTTTTGTTATTCACATAATCGACCTCTGACATATTTAACTTTCTCCCCCATTTAACTATCTCTCTATCTGTTACCGTTATCGAAATCCCCATGCATAGGCTCGAATTTGAATAGCCCTGTATATATGAATATACTTTTTTTTCCCCGGTACATTCGGCATTCCCAGGCCAAATGACTTGGAATCTGGTATTTGGGTTTTTTTCTGATACAGAACGAAATTAAATGAAATTTTTTTAATTTTCAAACTTTGAGCAAGGGAGTGGCGGCGAAGTGCATTAGCGAAAATTTTTAGAAACTAGTAGTAAAAGATGTGGAAAAAAATTTTGAATAACTTTTTCAAAATTCAGGCGTCTAGGGATGAATGGAGCTAGAAAAACTTGTTTTTGCAACTCCAAATATTATCCGTAATGAGTTAGAAGGTTGAAAATATTTACCTACGTGAATTAAGTGGATACTAAGGATGTGTATTTTGGTGGTATAAACTTTTTTCCCTAAACATCACTTTTTTTATATAGAGATTAAAATTCAACTTGATTTTTGAGTATTTGAGGAACTCCACAGCTACACATAATTGAATTAGAGGACTGAAATCTCTTCAATTAATTTTAAAGAAGTGCCTTTTGGCTGTTTAATTCATTTTCCCAAAACGCTGCCCTTTTTAATACGGATTCTCGTTTTTTCATGGTTTGTGAAGATTTGCACACCTCCACAGCTTCTTCTGGTTGGGTAAGAGGTTTGAAATTTGGTATGTATATTGAGTTGATATTAATAAAGTACACCATGGGGGTTTTTTATGTTGAAATTTTAAGGGTATTTTGGCATTTCCTATCTCTACAGTCACTCTAAATTCAGTTGGAAGTCTGAAAATTTGTAAGAGAATCCGATTGATGTGACTAATTTAGGGGATTAAGAATTTAAATGAGGAAAAAATTAGACTCTAGTGACGAAGTTCAGCTGCTCACGTGTTTTTCATAGATTTCCATGATGAAATTGAAACCGATTTCCAACAAACTCTGAAGACGAATCAAATTGGATTTTCATTAATTTTCTCGATTTTGGCTGTTTCCACACAAAACAGCCCGAAACGCTAGACCATTATTCTGTTAAATTCATTTCTTTCGATCCTTGAATTCCCTTCGTCGTTAGAATTTAACAGCCGGCATGGGAACCCGAGTGCCTTTTCTTACATACTTCCAGGTGGCAAATTGGTTACGAAAGAATGCGAAATGGGTATCCTCGGAATTCTCAGCCAATTTCAATTCGAATAAATACGAGATGAATAACCAATATTGCGGAAATCGTCTCAATGAACAGATATAATCTAAAATTTCCGAATTTTATTCCTTTATGCTTGACCCATTTCCTAAACTCATAATTTGGAATAAAATATATATTACTCCTGTTTTTCAATAGTGAATATTGTTGATCTATTGAAATATATATGCCATACAATATGTCACATTAAATATTACTTTAGGAGTTGAGGATTTTGTTTAATGATCAATTGCAAGATTGTCTATGAAATTTTGTTGAAAAGTGTATCAGGTGTATGAGGTACATTTCATAGTTTGGTATTTCATAACACTTATGACAACAAAGTATTGTCGTATACGACTATTTAAATAACTATACAATGTGTCCCAGATAGAACATTCCACCAAAATATTTCGTTTAATATGAACTTTTGAAACAATTCTAAAATCATGTCGATTTTGAATTTGGGAGACATTGATTCACATTATTAATTGTTTTGGAGTTGCCATCCTTCTGTTGATCTAGCTATCAATGATTGATATTTGCCTACTTGAATTCATTTTATAAAATTGGTCTTTCAATATGGGAAAACATAATGGTGAAGTATATGAGGAACACAAAGTGAAAGTCCTTTGGAATGTTAAAGCGAACTTATTAATGGAAAGGCATTTAAATGAGAACGGAATTAAGATAAATCCTTTCCAACTAATTTAATTCATTCTGTATTTATATTCGAGGAATATTCTCCCTGAATACCGTTTGGGCTTGAAAATGAACCGGATAAATTTCATTCAAGCTTGTTGTCTAATTCCATTCGTTCTTCGAACTCATAGAATTATTTAAGAGCTTTCGTGAAAAATATTGGTGATTTTTGAGCACAAGTCGTATTATTGACATATTTGTGAAGATTTAAACAAGGTCTTTTAAGTCAGGGTTCCCGCGCACTCGGCAATCAAAGGAAACGACGAGGCACTAGCCACAAAGGGAGCACGAACGCCTTTTACTGCCCCAGAACCTTTATGTGGTAAAGGAAAATGCACCTATAAGAAAGTTTCGGGAGAAGTAGGAAACCGAAAGAGAAATACTTTGGCGGAATCTTCCAGGGATGGATCACTCCAAAAAGTTCCTTCGGAACTTTAAAACTGCAAGATCCAAAGTATATCTGGATCTCAGTAAGAACAAATTACACCTCCTCAATGGCTTCCATACATGCCACTGTCGCCTCAGAAAGCATCTGGTGAGTACAGGTTTATCAGAAACTTACGAGTTTAGATTATGCGGAGAGGAGGAGGAAACTGGCTACAGATTGCCTCGCGATTTCAAGCCAATGGAAATAATGCTTTGGGCAAGAAAATTCTAGGAGTGGGGACGTAACCTTCTCGAAGCCATATTGGATTCCAATATTGGAATTTATTAGTACTCAGGAAGTAGAAGGCGAGTTGAAGATGGCCCAATAGTACGAACAGCTCTGATGGGGGACACAATAGGCCTTAAGATCGATGTGCAGCATAACCCCATATTAAATTTTGAAAAGATAAATAAAACGTTAAAATCAATTATGTTGTTTTTGTTCAACTACTTATTATTTCCTTAAGACCGCGGTGCAGCGTAACCCCATATTAAATTTTGAAAAATAAATAAACAAAAAAAACATTAAAATCATTTATATTGCTCTGTTTAACTACTTATTATTTCGAATCATGAAAAATTGATCATGGTCAATTTAATATACTACATAAAGTGAACAAGGAAAATTCTTCACTAATTCAAAAAATCATCAAACAACCTTCCAAGGGAGTTGGTTATATATATTCCTTGTTCAATTTATGTAGAATATTAAACTGACCATGGCCTACTTGTATATTTTTCCTGATTTTATTTTGAATATTTGCGTAATCCCACCAAGTATATCAGGTGCGCACTCTCTTGAGTATGTCCAGAATTTTTAAAAACGCTCAGTTAGCGTGCTTTGGAACTACATACGTCACAGTTGCAGAGTAGACATTTCATGTCAAGAAGATATGTATTTTCCCGACGCCATTCTTCATTTTCGATCTAAGCGGTGAATTGTTGATTTCCAATATCCTTGGTGGAGGGCGCTCTGGATTGTTATCCAGATAGTGTTTCCGACCGCGATTTGTATTGGGGAACAATTAGAAATTTGTAAATTCACTCCGAGTCAAATAAGCTGCACTGATGAGATCTAATAAGATCGAAACAGTTGTAAGTAGATGTTGAGTCGAAGTGACTTGAGGATTCACTGTTGGATTGTGGATGTAGAATTTTCGTTGAGGAATACATATAACCAGATCCCTTGGAAAGTTGTTTGATAATTTTTTTTAATTATTGAAGAATTTTCCTTGTTCACTTCATATACCTGCTTATTAAAATGAGTGCGATTAGCAAAGTTGGACCTAGGAAAGATAGTTTTTCGGTTCATGATTTTTTATGATGCTTAGCACCAAAAACTCAATTTCATAGTAGTATATCTATCTATCTATCTATCTATCTATATATATATATATATATATATATATATATATATATATATATATATATATATATATATATATACATATATATATATATATATATATATATATATATATATATATATATATATATATATACATATATATATATATATATATATATATATATATATATATATATATATATATATATATATAAATAAATATATATATATATATATATATATATATATATATATATATATATATATATATATATATACAGGGTGTCCCACAATTTTTTGGACAGGCTATAACTCTAAAACGGCTGAAGATAACTTCATGAAATTTGGTATGCAGCAATTGGACGGATTTTACAATATTGCGAATCCCTCATGACGTCAGCGAAATCATCACCGTAGCTATGACGTCATGTCATTATAAAATATCAAATGTAAAGGTAGTCGTGTGACTGCTCATATTAAAGATCTTACATATACATATATATATGTATATATATATATATATATATATATATATATATATATATATATATATATATATATATATATATATATATATATATATATATATATGTTCATATGTATGTATGTGCTTGTGTATTTCAGCGTTGTTTACTCGATAACAAAATGAAGGGCGCAATTTTGAAGCAATAGGATTGAAAGTATGTAAATAGGTAGTTTCGTATGATTGGGGGGTTGACCCCCCTGGGGGGAAACCCGGGGGAAGAAATGAATCTTGTTTACACGACAAAGGTCGCAATTTTGTAATAATACGGTTGAAAGTTTGTAAGTAGGCATTTTCGAATGTCAAATATCTTGAATGGGATTGGTTCTGGTATAAATTGATTGGGAGGTTGACCCCCTAGGGGAAGAAATAAATCTTGTTTATACGATAGACGTGCAATTTTGGGACCATATGGTTGAAACTTTGTAGATAGGTAGTTTCGTATGATATCTAGAATGGTATTTATTTCGATATAAATTGGTTGGGGGGTAGACCCCCCGGGAGAGGAAAGAAACATTGTTTACACGATAGAGGGCGTTATTATTCTTTTTTGGATTTGGAACAAAACTAATTGAATGAATAGATTCTTTAAACTGGATACGATATGAAAACCGGCTTTTGTAATGCAGCTCGCTGCGATAGAGTTTTCATTTCTTCACGGGGCTGTTTCAGATAATGTTATATATCCGCAACATCATTCATTCTCTTTCCGATCCGGTAAAATAAAACAGTTCGTAACCGGCTTTAACGAAGCGCGTCATTTAACCCAGATAATTTCCATTGTCGCATAATTTCCGGATCGCCGTCGCCCGATATATTTATTCGACTTTCCATCGATCGCAGTACCCTGTCAATTTCGACGCTTTATTGTTAGGCCGATAAACGATGACGCTATTGCAAATACCCGTTAATACGCAAGGTGAATCGACAGATCCGGCGTAATTGGGGCTTTTCCGGGAATTTCCGCGACGATTTATACTAATCTGGCAAAAAAGGTCGATGCCCGGTACTTATGCTGTCGCATAAAAGCCGTTAAATTTGCAAGTTTGTGAAAAAAACCGTTGCGAATTGAACCAATAATTTCACATCACTATAATTGGCATTGTCAAATTTTTTGGGCTATACAGTATTTTTATTATAAATACATAACTTATGGTGATTTGAATACTACTCGATATTTTTAAAAAGTTTTTACCCGCTCTTTTTTACCCCCCTTCCTCTCCTTTCAGAATTTTGCATTAAATTATCAAATAGTATATAAAATCAGAATCTGTATACCTGAAAACTCTAAAATGGCACATTACTGTAATTTTACAATAATTTGCCCCCATAGTCGAAATACCCACAACCTCTATATACTATTGTTTCTCAATGACTAGTACTCCGTTTCAATTTATATATATATATATATATATATATATATATATATATATATATATATATATATATATATATATATATATATATATATATATATATATATATATATATATATATATATATATATATATATATATATATATATATATATATATATATGTGTATATATATATATATATTAGTACACTTCGAACAATTCAGCTGCCTCTCACTACAACTGTATCAGAGAGCGATATATCGTGTCTAAGTTGTTGACACCTTTTTTGTCATTGATTGCATTTTTGTTTTTTTTTATTGCAATCTTTTCGTGAAATTCTCTCTTTTTGAGTATTGGTTCTGTTCTCAGGATTTTAGTATTTTCATAGTTAAGTCTATGACCTTTCGTAACTTCATGATCTGTCAGAGCTGTTGACTTTTTCTTGTCGTATTTGTGACATTTTAAAAGATTTTCTAGATATTGGCTGGTTTGTCCTATATATAAACCCTCACAGTTATTATAGGATATTTGGTAAATAACGTTACTTTTTTTATTTTTAGGAGTTTTTGCTTTAAGTTTAGTAAAGTTCTGAGATAATAAATTATATCCTTCGTGACACGTTTTAATATTATAGTTTTGTAAGTGACAAACAAAAAACTTATAAACAAAATTATATAACAGATATAAGGCCAACGATATATATATATATATATATATATATATATATATATATATATATATATATATATATATATATATATATATATATATATATATGTTTTCGTATATGATATCGCTAAACTTCAACACCGTTCAAAATTCGTTTTCATTAATGATTCATCTATGAACGTAGTCAAATATATTTATTTGACAGTACAGCTTGTTACTGTGTTATGTTATATCATGGTTTACTGCTGTAAATTTTCCATCTAAAGGCTCGGCGTACGCTTCAGTGGTAACTCTCTGAACTTTTAGCACAAAAGAACCGAATCATTTCTACACCAACAAGTAACTCTGATGAGATAAAATAAGATGGAAACAATGTTTAATTTTCAAATGGCTTATTCACCGGTTTGACATGGAGAAGATATTTTGTGATATTGAAATCCATACAACTATCAGATGACTATTCAATTATATTTACCTATATGCGAATGGTTTCCAGGGGCCAAATTTTAATCCTTGTTTCGAATGATCGTAGTAACCATTTTTAATTTTGAAAGGAGCTGAGAATGGCCCTTCATGGTCTATAGACAAGTGTGCAGGTTGTATACCAGCAGCTCGAGGTCCCCAAAATTGTTTCACTGGATCCAAATTCCCAGGTCCGAGTCTATAGCTGGAGTAACTTATGGGACCGTTTGCATCTGCTTGATAAGAATAACCTGTGAAAAAAAAAGAGACTGTAGTTTGCGGTAATTAATACTAGCTTACAAGCATCGGGTTTGATCTCATCAGTGTTATATACTTCGAACGGAAAAAAAAACTTTTAACTTTTACTGAAGTTGAAGATGTTTTGCTGTATATTTATTTTTATTGTCGGTACATTCGTTGGTTATTGAGAATGTAAGGTATTGATCGATAAAGTATATAGTGATTCAGGATCAAACTGAAGGGATTGAAGATCATATTAAATTGATTTAGGAACAAATTAAAATGATTGAAGATCAAATTAAATTAATGGAAGAGTTTTCAGTGATTTTAGGATCAAACTGAAGGGATTCAGTATCATATTAAAGTGATTCAGGATCAAATTAAATTATGAACAAAGCATTCTGTGATTGAAGGGATTCAGGATAATATTAGAGTGCTTAAAGATGAAATTTATATAACTAAGGACGAAATTCAAATGATTTAGGATCAAATTGAAGTTATGACGGAGTATAAGTGACTAGCGGAACCCGTCGCGGCTTCGCCCGCGTATCCATATATGTATACGTATGAATTTATTCCACCCCCGTTCAACCCCTGAATGATCGAATTTTAAAAAATGGAGAAAATGGTTTTTCAAGATAATTATAAGGAACATTTTAGTGGCCGAATGAAATCGCTAAGTCGATTATTTTGCCGGGAATAGCCAATATAAAAAAAACAGACTTACCCATTTTTGCACCCCTAAATGATGGAATTTCAAAAAACTGAGAAACTACTTTCTAGAGTTACTTTTACTTAACATTTTCGTGAAAGAGCGGGATCGCTAAGTCCATTATTTTGCGAGAATCAGCCAAAAATAGCCAATATACGAAAAACACATTTCGCCCTCTTTCAACCCCTAAATGATACAACATCAAAAAATGCAGAAAATGGTTTTTAAGAAAATTATAAGAAACATTGTAGTGAAAGAACGGAATCGCTAAGTCGATTATTTTGCCGGAAATAGCAATATAAAAAAAACAGACTTACCCCTTTTGCACCCCTAAATGATGGAATTTCAAAAAACTGAGGAATTACTTTCTAGAGTTAATTTTACTTAACATTTTAGTGGAAGAAGAGGATCGCTAAGTCCATTATTTTGCGAGAACCATCAAAAAACACGTTTTACCCTTTTTCAACCCCTTAACGGCGGAATTTTAAAAAAACCCGTCTTAGTGGGAATCTACATGATTAGACTTAACTTCCCAAAAAATTTCAGAAATTTAAAAAATATGGTTTTTGCTGTAGACTGAATTCAATTTTTCGGCTTGTATTATATATATATATATATATATATATATATATATATATATATATATATATATATATATATATATATATATATATATATATATATATATATATATATATATATATATATATATAGATTTAGCATCAAACTGAAGGGATTGAGAATTATATTAAAAAGATTCAGGAGCAAATTAAATAGAGTGATTAAAGATGACATTTACTTGACTAAGAAAGACATTCAAACGACTTAGGATCAAATTGAAGTGATGACGTAGTATTCAGTGATTTAAAATCAAACTGAAGGGATGCAGAATCAAATTAAATTGATTTAGGAACAAATCGAAAAGATTTATGACCAAATTGAATCAATGAAAAAGTTTTCACTGATTTAGGATCAAACTGAAGGGATTCAAAATCATATTGAAAAGATTCAGGTGCAAATTAAATTGCGGCAACGCATTCTGTGATTTAGGATCAAAGTGAAGGGGTCTGGATCATATTAGAGTGATTAAGGATGAAATTTACATGATTTAGGATCAAATTGAAGTGATGACGGAATATTCAGTTATTTAGGATCAAAATAAAATGATTTTGGATCAAATTAAAATGACTTATGATCAAATTGAATTAATGCAAAGTATTCAGTAATTTAGGATCGAATTGAAGAGATTGAGGATGATATTGAAGTGATGAAGGAATATTCAGTGATTTAGGATCAAAATAAAATGATTTTGGATCAAATTAAAATGATTTAGGATCAAATTAAATTAATGACAAAGTATTCAGTAATTTAGGATCGAATTGAAGAGATTGAGGATCATATTGAAGTGATTCAGAATTGAATCCAAATGATTTAGGATCAAATTGAAGTGATGACAGAGTACCCAGTCCTTAAGAAACAAATTCGAGTTATTTATTATGAGTTAAATGAATGCCAAAGTATTTAGTGACTTCGGATCGAATTGAAGGAATTCAGGATCATATTGAAGTGAGTTAGGATCAAATTCAGTGATTTAGGATCAAAAAATTATTAAATATTGAGGTGATGAGAATACAATCGCAAATAATTTTATTTTTCACTTGTATATTATTTGTTGATTTTACCTTAGATACGGCTGCTATAAATACACTCATTATGCCCTAGGGCGTTATGAGCGGGTATTATGGATTATAACGCTCGCTCTCTGTACGAGGAGAAATGAAGCAACTTCCATTCATTAAATACTTCATAATCCTTGTCGTATACGACTTTGGATTTCTCCGGCAATTAATTATTCGCAGCTTTGGCTGTATTTTCTATGTTATTCTTGTATAAATTCATTTTCATTTCCATTATTTCTATAAGACTACACAAAGAAAGCAGCAATGAGATTCACTGAATATGATGACAAAAATATCCACAAACGTCAAAATATCAACAAATGACATGCCTACTATGAGAAGGAGAATGGAAAATATAGGAGCAATTAACCGATTTTAAAATCGATTTTTCATTATAATAAAATAATTTTTTCGTGAAAAATAAAATCTTGTATGCACCACGTGCGTTACTAGATCCTAACGCCCGATCTATATAACGCACTTGGTACATAAATAACTATTCTGTCACTTTATGAATCAAGACGAATTTCACTACTAAGCTGACCTAGTTGCATTCAAACGTCCAAGATATGTTCTGGGTATCCTTATTAAATTTCTATTCGACGTTGTTCGCATATTTTGTAGTAATAATGATATCTTTATTCCGTATTCTACTGGACATTGTATGACATATTTTCGAACATATACCACGTTTTCATAAAACAATATTGATATATTTCTGGTATGACTCACCCGATGCCGAAACGGCCTGATCCGCGTATCCCGAACGTTTTACGATCATAGAATCCGTACACTCTGTGCACACTAACCAACAAACGAGCAGAAAACACTTGAACCACATGATCACAGATAACTTAGATCAACCCTCGTCGCTAGACAGGTCGTGTTCGAATAATCCAAAACGAATCTCTGGTTAATTTATATTAGGCGACGGCCATTTCGAAAATATACGTTATCATTTCGCGTTTCGAAATGTTCCTAGGATGTGTTAGAGGTCACTTCAATCGGCCGCAGAGTTACGTGGAATTAATTCGATTATTTGGATTTGTGGTCGATTTCCACGGCTCGTTGGGCGCGCGGCACACTAGATTTGCGAAATTCCCGATCGAGGCGTTTGTTTTTAGAGTCATTGATTAGCGCTGCATATCGTGACAAAAAAAAATGGCACAATGTCGCTTGATTTCCTAACGCTGTCGGTTCGGCCGTAAAACTCGCGACCTTGGCCCGATCGTTGCTGGGAAAGTTATTTACATTTTTTTTCTTTTTGAACTGTTGACAAACGGTTCGAATGAAGTTCATTCCCGAAGTTTTTCACTTAAAAGCTTGCGAAAGGCATGCAAAGTGATCCGATATAACATACGTTTTGTCGGTTAGAATACCATTAACTTAATTTAATTTTTTTGTTGGACATTCCGGCATGTGTTAATCTGTTGATAATTGCCATGAAGGAATTCATTGTTACAAGACAGTTTTGCTTTGGTTATGTTTACATACAGGCTGTCCTAGATACAAAATTTCATTCAATATGAAATTTTAAAGAAATTCCAAAAACTGATTGATTTACTTATTTGTTCTGTAGTTATCTAGGTATGAACATTTAAATTTCAAATGGCACTGTGGAGTATACGATACAACGTATGAAAGTTTTTCTGTCACTGGTTCCAAACTCGTTAAAAAAATTAAAGGATATTTTGAAATTTAATTAAAATTGATCCTTTCAAGCCAGCTCGGTCTCGTGATTTGAGCCAATCACATTTTCACTTTTTTCTTTATTCGAAATCAGACTTTTTTGTTAACCACGTATTGTTGGAGAATGTCGGGACTTCACAGATTTTTGCAAATGTAAGAAGATGTTTCATAGATGGGCTCTACATTTTCCAGGAAAGACGGGTGTACAAACCTGAACATTAAATTTCGATTTCAATAAACAATTTCAAATTTAAAAATACAAATTCATGTTTTTTCCTGTGAACGAATTAAAATAGTTTAATTTATAATGAATTCAAAGGCATAGTCTAGTGGCCAAGTGCTTTTTTGATCAAATTTTGTCGGCAGTGTCGGAAAAAAAATTAAATTCCGCTCGCTGAAATTGTAGAAGTTATAAACAATTTACTGAAATTAAATAACGGGGTTATAGTTTTTTTGCGAGTATCTCAAAAATTAATTGAGATTTTTGATATCTAAAAAAAGATTCGGAAAGAAAAGAAAATTTTCTAGAGGAAAGTTCCCTATCATGGAGCTGTTCAATGAAGCTGAGCAATCAATGAATTTTTTTTCAGAAAACATTTACTGGGTATTTTGAATCGAATGACACGTTGCTCATATTTCACCGACACTGCTGAAAAAATTGAACAAAAAAGTGCTTATTGACTAGACTAACAGTGTCGAAAGGGTTTTGATGCGAATAGGCCAAACTACAGAGATTTAGAGTGAGCATTTTGTGTAAAAAGTGTTAGAAGAAAACCAGCTCCGCCATTGTTTGTAAAATAGTTCCATATGATAGTGATATGTTTTTCACTCGACTTTATTATTTATAACTTTGTTATTAACAATTTTATGCAAAAAATAACGCTTTTTCAGTTTCTTGCTTATAAAATTGAAACTCTCAGGGTACCCGGGATGGTGTGATAGACAAATTGCAGAAAATTGAAAGACGAAGAAAATGAGGGTCCGATTTCAATTTACAAAAAAGATTTTGAAAGTAGAGTTCTCATAGTTCAAAACCTTCATCTTGGTTTTACATGAAAACGCTGAGAAATATGTTAAAAATAAAGCTGAACATGTCGAAAAACGGCCGAGCGCGTGAAAATAGTTGAAGAGTGGGATTAGAGCAGCGGGCAAGGAGAAGCATGACATTCGAAAGCGTCGGCATTTTGAACATGACGGTAATTTCTCGGCCGTTTTTCGTCATGTTCAGCTTGATTTTTAAAATATTTCTCGGTGTTTTCATGTAAAACCAGGATGAACGTTTGGAACTATGAGAATTCTAGTTTCAAAATCTTTTTTGTTAATTGAAATCGGACCATACCTGTCGCATTCAGGTCTGCTGGAAAATTGCATAGTAAAATATTCAAATGGCCACAGATCAAAAACTATGCATCGGACAGTTCCAGCTCTTCGCACGAATAAAGTTTATATCAATAACTAAAACTTTCCGCGGGATCTACACTAAACCTCAAAAAATAACCGAGTTATGAAATTTTTGAAATAACTGCATTTTTCCGGTTTTCTCCTAAATTAAGGGTCTGATCGAGTCGTCCGACCTCTCATTTTCTTTGTCTTTTCATTTTCTACAATCAATCTATTGACACCATCACGATTACTCTGATAGTTTCAATTCTATAAGCAAGAAACTAAAAAAAACGCAAATTTTTGCATAAAATTGTTAATAACAAAGTTATAAATAATAAAGTCGAGTGAAAAACATATCACTATATCAGATGGAACTATTCTACAAACAATGGCGCAGCTGGTTTTCTTCTAACACTTTTTACATGAAAAAATCTCTGTAGCTTGGAATAGAAGTGTCATTTGACATTTCAAATTTAATACGTAGATCTACGAAGAGATGGTAACAACAAAACAAGTAATAATATAAGTCGATGCTCCCCACAAATTAAATATCGTCACATATGGGACACCTTGTATGTGTGGTCGAATGCGGACACCCTCAACAAATTGTTCGAGTAGAAAAACCTCCCATTTCATGATATATTCATGTAAAAGTTCAATTTCATATACGATCGGAGATATAATAAATGCAACGAAAAACACGCATTGCACTCATATTCAAATTAAGTTTATTTTTATCCTATTACATCTCACAATAAGGCAGTGAAACTTGGTGTTTAGAATAACTTTTACTATATAATATAATTATAATAATTCTTTCAGCATCTGACATCTGAGGATGAAGAAGTAATCTGAAACTTGCGTCATCATTAAAAAATATGGGTTGGTGATAGAAGGGTGGAAATTTAAGGTAGTATGAATTTTTCAATACAACATCATGAAAAATTAAAAATTAAAAATTTTCTAAAAGAAAAAATTGTTTTCGGTTGGACCACCCTTATCACTTGAGGTATGAAAAATAGAGAGAAGTAATCTGAAACGTGCGTCAGGCATTGAATCCTAAATATATCGAGAAAAATATTAGTATCTATATTTCATTCAATAAGAATCAATGACTGACATATAGGTATATATATATATATATATATATATATATATATATATATATATATATATATATATATATATATATATATATATATATATATATATATATATATATATACAGCGTGGGCCATCCATAACTTTCCACCCCGAATTTTGAGCTTTGGGATGGAATAACGAAAAAACGCTCAGGTAGGTCAAATTTTGTTGAAAGGGGGACAAATAAAGGTGTTCAAATGAGTTTGATATCACTACCCCTCTAGCCGCAACCCCTAACAGCTCTTATTTTTGAATAGGGGAAAAGGGGTCGAGCAGCACCTCGTTGGAAAGGCAATTCAATTTCCTGCATGAGTGTATTTTTTTTCATCGCTTTATTATTATACAGAGTGACTGAGATGGAAAAAACGATCGGACGGGTCAAAAAATGAATTCATCACGCCCACCCTATATATATATATATATATATATATATATATATATATATATATATATATATATATATATATATATATATATATAAGTTGGAAAGATATGGAAAACTTTTTTATTATTAGTTATATCAAAATCTATAAAAAGTTCTGCATATCATAAAATCCAAAATTCAACCATGAGATATTGAATTGTATCAGATGTATACGAGGTGTGTCAATAAAATGATTTATGATCAGGAGACAAGTACCATTATTTTATACCATATAAAAAATTTTTATAGGGAAAAGATGTTATGGATTGAAATAAATTTTCAAATATTCAATATATATTACAATACAAAATTTTTTTCTGCGATAACACTGAAAGTTTAAGTTTGAACATAAATACATAATTTATCGACGAACATTGATGTTCAAACTTAAACTTACAGTGTTAAAGCAGAGATTTTTTTCAAATTGTAAATAAACAGTATTGGATATTTGAAAATAATTATTTTTAATCCTTAACATATTAACATAAAAATTTTTGATATGATCGAAAATTAAGGTATTTTACTCTTGATCAAAAATAATTTTTTTGACAAACCTCTTACACGACATATACAATTTGATATCTGATATGTTGAATTTTGGGTTTCAGAACGAAAAAACGCTCAGATAGGTCAAATTTTGTTGAAAGGGGGACAAATAAGGGTGTTCAAATGAGTTTGATATCACTGCCCCTCTAGCCGCAACCCCTAACAGCTCTCATTTTTGAATAGGGAAAAGGGGTCGAGCAGCACCTTGTTGGAAAGGCAATCCAATTTAGTGCATGAGCAAATTTTTGGAATTTCTCGATCACTACGCATATGCCAAACACATGTTGAAAATGCTGAAACCGAGTAACTGAAAACGTTAGAGAAATTTATATTTGAGACTATGATGTTGCCAAGACGTGCGCGGCGAGCGTTTTAAACATCTCCTACATTAATGGATTGTTTTCGTTTTTCTACATTATCAATAAATAAACGTAGTAGTAGTAGTAGTAGTATTAATTATCAGTTTTTCAGTATGTTGTAGCGAATTCCTGTAAATAAATAATTTTCTGTCTTTTTATTATTACTTCTTGGAATAAATTTGAAAATAGTTAGTAGGTACTTCCGAAACAGTTGAAGTTAGGTACCTGTAGAACCTTGTACATGAAATATGTCTTTGAAGTTACGAATAATCAAAAAATGGAATAATATACAGGATATTGTATTTGAAAAAACAAAGTTGGTATTTGCCACTGTCACATGGTACACCCTGTGTAAAAAGTTGTTGTTGAAAAAATACGCAACTAAAAATATCAATTGACAAGTCCAAGCGTTTTTTCGAATACGCCTCCACTTATTTATTTTCGTATTTATTCCATTTGGCTGTTCTACAGTATATATATATATATATATATATATATATATATATATAAATATATATATATATATATATATATATATATATATATATATATATATATATATATATATATATATATATATATATATATATATATATATATATATATATATATATATATATATATATATATATATATATAAAATATATATATATATATATATATATATATATATATATATATATATATATATATATATATATATATATATATATATATATATATATATATATATATATATATATATATATATATATATATATATATATATATCTGAGATTGAATTCTCGCACATCACTTGGTGAAACATCATAAAGAATGAAGTATAAACTTTAAAATAAAAAGTCTTGATAATGAGTTCATAGCTCCAAACATGTCGACTTTTTATTACTGCTAAGTACAGTATCTAAATATTTTTTATTGTGAAACATAAACCAAGTGTTTTTATTTTAAAGTTT
Organism: Cynegetis impunctata; assembly: GCA_030704885.1. NCBI lineage: Eukaryota > Metazoa > Arthropoda > Insecta > Coleoptera > Coccinellidae > Cynegetis > Cynegetis impunctata. Next base: position 561,241 of record JARQZK010004369.1, read on the forward strand.
ATACTTTATTATATATATATATATATATATATATATATATATATATATATATATATATATATATATAGATCATTCTGGAGACTGCGAGAGAAGATTTTTGACAACCACGATATATCTGTCAAAACCAAAACGGCTGTATATCGCGCTGTATTTGTTTCAACAATGCTATATGGGTGGTGTGAAACTTGGACGCCATATAGAAGGCATCTAAAGGCTCTTAATCAGTTACAGCAAAGACAACTACAGCAAATTATGCGAATAAAATTGTTTCACAGAGTCTCAAATAAAACCGTACTTGACAGAGCAGCAGTGTTGAGACCTTGGTAGCACAAGCACGCTTAAGATGGGCAGGACACATCACACGTATGGAAGAGAATCGACTGCCAAAATGCGTTCTATACGGAGAGCTGGCGAACGGTCAAAGGAAGCAGGGAGGACAACTGAAGAGATTTAAGGATTTTCTCCATGGCACACTTGAAAAAGCGCAGGTGCAAAACACCTGGGAGACCCAAGCAGCAGACAGATTGGAATGGAGGAGAGTTGTAAAAGCTTTAGTGCCAACAATCAGAAAAGCAGGAGAGGAACTATGTTCCTCAAGAAAACTTTAAATGTCCTAAGTGTGGAAGAATAGTTCTATCACGTATTGGACTATTGCGTCATAGGAACACTCTTAGGATTGGGAGAGATTAGCTTTGCTTTTTTAATCGAATTTGAGTTCAGCAATATCTATATATATATATATATATATATATATATATATATATATATATATATATATATATATATATATTATATATATATATATATATATATTTATTTATATATATATATATATATAAATATATATATATATATATATATATATATATATAATATATATATATATATATATATATATATATATATAACATATATATATATATATATATATATATTATATATATTCTAATTGAACCTCCATATTCAGGGAGATAATTCTGTCCATAATTCTAAGACCAAAATTCATATAAACATATCCGTTGTTGCTTTATTTTCGATATGTTTCGAAAATTTGTGCTTTCGTATACTTTCTAAACTACGTTGAATATTTTTATGAAACTTGAAAGAGAAAACCCTGCTATCAAAAATATTTCAGACTGTTTCAAATGCGTCTCCCAATATTTTCGAATCGCAGTTTATATTTTACTAATTATCGTCTTATTCGTGTGTATTAAGTTTGTGACACCTTGATTGTTTTCTGCTCAAGTTCATTAGTGTTCATTATTCACATCAAATGAACGTCTCATCAACACAACTAATGTTGTAACAAACTGATGCGGAATGGGTTATATGTATATTTATGTCGAAACTCCCGCGTTTCGCTAATCAACTTGCAGTCATCAGGAACGGCATAAACTCAAGCTCCACTCGACTATTTCGAACGTGGGTGCACTTGTATAAAATCGCATAATGTCACCGTATACTCTACTCTTAAGAACTGCAGAGCGAGAGCGTGAGTGGAATGCCTTGTTGGTTGAACCGAATATCTTCCGGGAAAATACCCCCATAATAATCGTATCCTGCTCTTCAACGCGCTCCGGACGAAATCGTATAGAAAATAAACTTAACTGTTGGCACTACTGTACTGATTGAGGCGATAAAACCTGGCAGTCGGCTTCCATTCGCGGTTGCGAATTGCCCGTGAAATTGAGAATCGATTTCGATTGGAATCATCTCGCTAAGTGAGTTACAACTTAGTATATAAATGAGCTTCGATGCAATGTACGCTTACCGATTTCGTTTAAACGATTATCAAAAATTATCTCTAACTTTGTTTGATCAATCATCATAATGAATTTTCAGTCGTATTTTCGCCGAAACTAATAGACTATTGATATATTTATAGATATATATATATATATATATATATATATATATATATATATATATATATATATATATATATATATATATATATATATATATATATATATATATATATAAACTCTTGATAATTATTAGCAATAACAGGCTGGTTGAATCTTGAAAAACTCGATTTTAATAAAAAATTTGACGTTCCACTATGATATTCGTAATTGAAATTTCTTTGACATTTATTGATTTAAAAAATTGAAAAAAACAGGGCTGCTTAGTATATGCTATTCAGTTCAATATTAACATTCAAAATTGTTATCACCAGATGGTAAGGGAAACCAAAGAAACCCTCACCTACGCAATGTTTGAAAATAATAATAAAAGGGTACTATTTATCTAACAACAAAGAAATGAGTCATGGGAAAACATTAAAGAAGTGGAGTAGAATTATCGGTATAGACGCTTATATGGAAGCAGCCGTTGACACGTGTTTCGGACTCTTTGGTCCTCAATGGTGGAACGTCAAATTTTTTATTAAAATCGAGTTTTTCAAGATTCAACCAGCCTGTTATTGCTAATAATTATCAAGAGTTTATATATATATATATATATATATATATATATATATATATATAAGTATATATAGATATATATATATATATATATATATATATATCTATAAATATATAAAGAGTTTAAAAATAGATCACAGGCAACAAATATTCGAATAAATAATATATATATATATGTATATATATATATATATATATATATATATATATATATATATATATATATATATATAAAGCTAGGAGAAAACTCGTTGGGTACGCAGCATGCAGGAAGTATACTCTTATAACACTTTTTCCAATATTTCGACAATGTTTATCGTCATCATCAGGGAATGCTACAATATTATTACAAAGTGAAACTAGGACAAATAGTGGAAAAAACAACAATTAACTTACAGTGTCCATGAGATTGTATGCAAAGATCTTAAAACAAATTTAATCTTGACGTTAACAACAAAAGTGCACATGTTCAGAACAAAGTCAGTGAGAGCAACTTATAAATGCCATCATCACCAAATTTGAACAATTAAAGGCAGAAACAAACAGTCACATTAAAATTAAAATTATTGTAAAATTAATTTTTAAACACTACATCATACCGGTATTCACATCGTCGGCATGGAAAGTGAAATGAAATTTAAAAAAATATATAAAAAGTGAGGCTAAAGTGAGAACATAGAAAAGGTGAACCACGCTAAGGACCGAATTCTCTTACTCTTAGAGCATCAGAGCACAGAAGAGATATCACATCGCTAGTATATATATATTCTTCACACGATACGATTGACGTGTGTTTAATTCGCTCTCGCAGAAATAAAGATAATTAGTGTTTTATTGATCAGTTTTTTCGAGAAATTCTACCAAAATGTAGAGAAAAGTGCAGTGAATCTGAAAATTTGACTTTTAGCAAGTGAAAGACTAGATGCCAAACATAAAACTTGAAAACAAAATTTCGTAAATCACAATAACATAAACTTCTTTACTGTTTTCGTTGAAATAAAAAGTGGTCGGCTTATCATAATCTGATAAGAGTGATAAGGTACTTAATAAGATTATCAGTTTCGACTGAAGAATAAACAGGGCCGGCATTTGTATTTTTGGGTGTCTATTTTATAAAGGGTATCGAAAGTAACTATGAATAGATAATGGAGTGCTTCTTATGTAAAGAGATTAAGCAACCAACCAAAGATATAAAAAGCCCATGTCATCCATGTGACACTTGCAGAAATTTGATATGTATGGAATGCACGGAACTATCTTCTTCTGAAATAAGATGTCTACCATTGCAAAAACGTTTATTAAATTTCAACTGTAAATCATGTCGCAATTATGATTACCTGAAATTATTGAAAAGCAAAATTGAAGATAAGGAAACTATAATCAGGGATAAGGAAGAAATCATTAATAGTAAGGATAAAATAATAAAATTGCTGCAAGAAAAGATTAAAAATTTTGAAGAGAAAAAAAAGAATGAACACACTTTATCTTACGCAAAGGTTGTTTCATTCAAACAAAGTGAACAACCTTTCGCTGCATCAAATAATGTTCCAGATGTAATATTTAGGCCTAAAATTAATCAGAGTACAATTCAAACGAGGAATGAAATCATCGCGAATATCAATCCTGCTAAATTGAAAATAGGAATTAAAAACATCAGAAATGCGAAATCCGGAGCTGTGATCATCAAATGTAAAACAAATAACGAATCTGAAATTCTTAAAAATATAGCGAGGGATAAATTATCAACTCGTATACCATTGAGACATCTCTTATGAAAAAACCTCGTGTTAAAATAGGAAATCTTAAACAGAATTTAAATAAGGAAGAAATTGTGAACTCCATTTTAGGACAAAACGAAGCATTGAAAGATTTTGATGTTACTTTCATATAAAAAAAGGAAAACGGAGAAAAAACAGTTTATGGAGAATGTTCAGCATCAACTTTTAAGCAGTTGATGCAACTAAGAAAGGTATGTGTTGGGTGGGAGCGCTGTCCAGTTTACGAGGATTTATCAGTTCCTCGTTGCTTCCATTGTCAGGAGTTTTACCATAAAAAGCAAAATTGTAGAAATAAACTAGCATGTCCCTATTGTGGTGAAGAACATGAACAAAAAGACTGTCCAAGACGAAAAAAACTGTGCATTAATTGTGTTTTGTCAAATAATAATTACAAAACAAAGCACAATACTAACCACCACGCAACAGATACTGAGTGCCCCACAATGCAATACCACATCAAGCTGCTTCAATCTAAAATCGATTACTCAACTGATGGTACTAACTGATCAAGATATTATTTTGGACAATCTGAATCAATTGGAACAAAATCATCGGGGGACCTATATGGATCCAGATAGATATGTATCCTTAACATCCAATAAACATATCAATATTATGCATATTAATATACGAAGTGCAAGCAAGAACTTTGATGAATTTCTTGCATTGTTTGAAACTTACAAATTATCAACTTGTGATATTTTCGTTCTGGGTGAGTGTTTTCAGAGTGCAGCGGCAAATAATTTTAATATTCCAGGTTACACCACCATACACAATGGAGGTGACTTCAATAAAAATGATGGTGTTTTAACATTAATTAGATCTGATCTTAATTACACCATATCTAATTATAAATTTGATGAATGTAGAGTTTCTCTATCTATAATAGAGCTACTTATTAATCATATATCTTTTAAAATAATAGCATTGTATAGACCTAACCCAAGTAACTTGACTTCTTTCATTGATGAACTCGATACGTTTTTAGACCAATCTCAACTGAATGCCGAAATTGGATTGTTGATTGGGGATGTTAATATTGATTTATTAAATGAAAGTGATTTTTATGTGAACAAATATTTATGCGTACTCGCTAGATATGGGTTTGTTCCCTATATTTTGAATCCTACCCGTGTTGCACGCGATTCTGAATCATGCTTGGATCACATTTTCCTTAAAAGTTCATCTAATAGCAGATCAAGCTTAAGGTTTGAATCATTTATCCTCAAATGTCACATCACAGACCACTATCCGGTTTTACTACAGGTAAATCCACAAGTGAAGACAGAAAATAACTCTATTTGTAATGGAAAAATTATTACTAAAATTAACAAACATAAATTACAGACCTTAATCAGGAATACTAACTGGAGTGATGTCTTAAATTTTCATGACCCACAAATTGCTGCTGATCGCTTTTTAAGCAAGTTTAATAAACACATTGAGGATTCTAAAACCCATATAAAGGATAACAAAAAATATTTCAAGATCAAACCTTGGATAACAGAAGGTTTAATTGTTTCAATGAAACATAGAGATAAATTAAAAAATAAATGGAAATTACGCTTCTCGCCAGAACTTGAACGTGAATACAAAACATATAGAAACAAACTAAATGTATTACTGAAAAAGTCCAAAAATGATTATTATTACAGGCAAATTGAAGAAAACAAAGGTAATATAAAAAAGTTTATAAACTTATATCCGATGCTACTAACGAAAGATCGAATAAAAAATCTACATTACAACTTGTTAACGACGAAAATGTTGCCTTTGAGAGCAACCATCAAATGGCAAATTACTGTAATCAATACTTAATCAACATCGGCTTAAATATGGTAAAAAATATAAATAAATCAAATTGTTCAGAAAAATTATCGATAAATTCTAAAAGTATGTTTCTAAATCCAGTTACAAATGCAGAACTTATAAAGCATATATCCACATTAAAAAGTACTAGTTTCCCAGGAATGGACGGAATAACAGCAGATATTATAAAAAACAATCATCAATATATTTTAGAACCCCTTAAACATATCATAAATTCAATTTTCTTGAAAGGGGTTGTCCCCAGTCAGTTTAAAACATCAATGATTACTCCGATTCATGAAGGGGGAGAAAGATCAAAAATTTCAAACTACAGACCAATTAGTGTGATCAATAATTTTGGAAAGGTTTTTGAAAAATGTCTGAAAAGTCGAGTCGTTAAATTTTTTGATCAGAATAATATTTTAAGTGAGCAACAGTTTGGTTTTCGTGCTGGCAAATCAGCGGCTGATGCTATGTGCTCGGTTATTGCGGACCTTACAGAGGGTCTTGATAAGGATAAAAGATGTATAGCGGTTTTTCTGGATTTAGCTAAAGCATTTGACACTGTCAACCATGAGAAGCTGCTGCACATTCTGGAATGTTGTGGTGTGCGAGGAATAGTTTTGGATGTTTTTAAGAATTACCTCTCAAATCGTGAACAGAGTGTAAAGGTTAATGACACAATAAGTCAACCTGGGATTGTAAAGGTGGGCGTGCCTCAGGGTACTGTTCTTGGTCCTGTGTTGTTTCTCGTATATATAAATTCTCTTTTGTCGTTGGTGACGGGTGCAACGATTGTGTCTTACGCAGATGATACAGTCGTCATATTTCGTGAAGACTCCTGGGCGGAAGCCAAAATAGCTGTTCAGCGCGATCTTCACAAAATTACTAAATGGTTAAGCGTGTACCAACTTTCATTAAATGTTAAGAAGACGAATTATATAGCCTTCAGTATAACTGGAGCAAATAGACCAGATTTTTCTGGTATAAAAGTCCCTGATATACAAGATGAAATTAAGGAGGCTAATGAAGTCAAGTACTTGGGAATAATTATTGATAAACATTTAAAGTGGGGTGATCATGTAGATTATTTGTCGAAGAAGGTGAGGAAGCTCATCTACAAATTCTACCAGCTAAGAGAATTTCTTTCACGAAAGTTACTTCTCCTGATTTACAAGTCTCTAGCCGAATCACTTTTTCGATATGGCATCTTTGTATGGGGAGGTATGTACAGGAACTCATTAAAGAAACTAATTATTACTCAAAAACTTTATACTAAAAATTATATTTAAGAAACAAAGGAGATATCACACCAGTCTACTTTATACTGAAGATGTGTGCAATATCCGGACACTATACTTTCATAGTTTATGTGTACATGCCTTCAAAAACAAACTTTTCCGGAATTGTAGTCATTTGATATATCAAACCCGTGGATGTGCTGGTGGGTTTCTGTCGACCCAAAGATTCAAGAAGGAAATTTGCCATCGATTTTTCATTCACACCTTGCCCAAAGTATGCAATCTCTTACCAATAGAGATTAGGCTTATGACTGGACTAAAAAGTTTTTCAGTTGAATCAAAAAAATTTATTTTTCGAAATTACATAGATTTTATAAAAATTTTAGAATAAGTATGATAAGTATTAGATGATAAATTGCTGAGATGTTTTGCTCAAACATGTCTGCAAAGTGTCCACATCACTGTAATGTGTTTTTGGAATTGCACAACACAAGTGTTCAGTCACTTAGGTGCATGAACTTAAACGTTTTCATTACTTTATTGTTCCTGACCTTATAGTTTAGTATTATATAGTTCTTTCATGGATTGTTTCTTGTGTTTACTTATAATTAATTGCCTGAATTTGTGTTGGTAATGATAATAATTGTATAAGTTGTGTAAGAATAGTATGTCATCTCCCACCTAGCGATGTGATATCTCTTCTGTGCTCTGATGCTCTAAGAGTAAGAGAATTCGGTCCTTAGCGTGGTTCACCTTTTCTATGTTCTCACTTTAGCCTCACTTTTTAGTTATATATTTTTTAAAATTTCATTTCACTTTTCATGCCGACGATGTGAATACCGGTATGATGTAGTGTTTAAAAATTAATTTTACAATAATTTTAATTTTAATGTGACTGTTTGTTTCTGCCTTTAATTGTTCAAATTTGGTGATGATGGCATTTATAAGTTGCTCTCACTGACTTTTTCTGAACATGTGCACTTTTGTTGTTAACGTCAAGATTAAATTTGTTTTAAGATCTTTGCATACAATCTCATGGACACTGTAAGTTAATTGTTGTTTTTTCCACTATTTGTCCTAGTTTCACTTTGTAATAATATTGTAGCATTCCCTGATGATGACAATAAACATTGTCGAAATATTGGAAAAAGTGTTATAAGAGTATACTTCCTGCATGCTGCGTACCCAACGAGTTTTCTCCTAGCTTTATCCTAACTGGTCAGCAAAGACTTCCTCTTTCTTATATATATATATATATATATATATATATATATATATATATATATATATATATATATATATATATGTATCGTATAAATTGAGCCACCCTCAACTTTCAATTTTCAAATACGGACCTGTATTTTTCTCGCATTTTTTTGAATTCCAAGAGTCATGTTTGAAATTGTCGTAGTATTTTCATCTAAACTACAGAGTGTTTTGGAAATATTGAACTATTAATAGTAAAATTTCAAATTTCTTTAAAATTTCAGCTGTAATTTGAAAAAAATCATAGAATAAGGTATAGAATGCCTAGTATTAGTTCAACATTTCCAAAACACTTTATGATTAAGATAAAAATGAAGCGCCACTATGAAACATGACTCTTGGCATTTGAAAAAATGCAATAAAAAATACAGGTCCGTATTTGAAAATGAAAAGATGAGAATGGCCCAATGTGTACGATACCCTGTATATACATTTCATTCAGAAATTTGGAAAGGATATAAAAAGTTGACGTGGAAAGATGAAATAATAATTTATAGGCAAAAGAGGAATTTCGAAATTTTCGATTTTTCCTGTACTCCAGAACTAATGAAGCTAGGTCAGATTTTTTTAATTCATATAATTAACCTCTGAAATACACTACTTTGCCCCCATTTAACCAACCTCTCTTACCGTTATCGAAATCCCCATGCATAGACTCGAATTTGAATACCCCTGTATATATATATATATATATATATATATATATATATATATATATATATATATATATATATATATATATATATATATATATATATATATATATATATATATATATATATATATAATAACCTAAGCTCAGCATGTATTGTGAACTGCCTATGGAATGTTGACAATTTTCTTCATTATTTTAGGTAAACATAAAATATAATTCCCATGTATAAATATATATCTACATGCCAGATATTATATAACAAATTAATAATGAATAATTGATTGATTAATAATTGAATAAGTAATTTAGGAAAAAAGGACTGTCAGTCAAAAAGTTTTTCGAATAGTTAGTCTCTTCGTATTTTTTAATCTCTTTTTTCAATCTGCAATTATATTTTAGATGCTTAAGATGTGTAGGTTAAATATTCACTAATTTCAGTCCATAGTAGGAGATGAATTTCTTTGTTTGGGCGTGGTTGTATATATATATATATATATATACATCTATATATATATATATATATATATATATATATATATATATATATATATATATATATATATATATATATATATATATATACAGTGTGTCCCATTTGAAATGGAACCACCCCTGTAGAATACACATTTTTGAATCAACCTCAATTTAATTTTTTCATATAACTTTAGTTTGATTTCGAATGCAATGTTTTATTTCTTCATCAAAAACGGCAATCATGTACTAGGAAATTTTTGTTCTCAAATTTGACCACTGGATTTGTAGTCGTTATAAATAAAACCATCAAAATTTGATACAAAATTATTAGTTAAAAACGAAGTTACAACAACTTCAATTTTGAAAACAAATTATCTGATTATAATTTTCATTTATATTAAGTATAGACATTTATAAAATCTGGAAATAATGTTATTTCCATATTTTCATATTACCATATTTTCAGGCGTTTATAACTTTAGAACTTAAGATGGGTACGCAAGGCCTTCATTTTCGAGATACAAGTTGTTAAAAATTGAATTTTATTTTTATTATTCGTGAATAATTTTTGAAAAAATTTCGATCTCTGGACGAAATTTGGTATTTGGGGATTTTATAATATGAGAAATTCAAATTTGATTTTAGTTATGCTCTTAAATTTTGAGGGCGCCACCTACAGGCCAGTTCATGTTTTTGTGAGTCACAACTTTTTCTTGAATGAATGTATCACATTTTCTAGATGAAGAATCGAATAATTTTACGTGAAAAATGTATGCTTGTCAAAAGTAGCTACAAGCAGTCATTTTCGAGATATTTTGATTTGAATGAATGGATTCATCGAGTCTTCTTCTTATTGATTCGCGAACTCAATCAATGTTTATGAATTTGCGTAATTTCTCAAAAATTATAACCCGAAGTTGAAAAAAAAGCTATAATTTCTGGTTATAACTTGTGAGCAAAAATTAGATGTATAATTGAGATTGTACCGAAATAAACTGAACGACTGCAAACTTTCTTGCAGAAAGTATTTCGCTAACTTTATATTAAGTATACCAGGCAAGTTTAAGTTAAAAAAAAAGAAACGGCTACATAGTTTCCAATATAAGAATCACAAAAGCGGAAAATTATCGTACATCCCTTGAACCATTTGGACAAAGTTTCGCTAACTTCGAATTCATCATTTCAACTCATTTCCAAAGCGTCCTTCGTACTTTCCAGTCGAAATGGTCATTAACTCGTGTTTTAAAACAACGTCGATTCTCGAAACTTCGATCGATTTTCCGAGCGGCACGAGAAAAGCAATAAAGGAACGTATCTCTCAGAAATGCAACTCTATTGTTTGAGCGAATTTCAAATGACTCTCGATTTGCATTCCGAGAAGGCGACAAGTAACCGGAGCGGAAAAATCGGCATTTCGGAGCTCCAGGAAAAGAAACGCGACTTGGCCTCTTTAATAAACCGGGCGGAACCAGATGGAAAAGCCAACGGACGCACGAATGCGAGAATTCAAACCACGTACGTCGAAAATGACGGGACAAATAATCAAGGGGCGCCATGGGCACCCGGTTGTGTCATATTATGTATTAAATAGTAGACAAATTATAGCTATTAATATAACGAGATAACCGTCTCGGACATTTCTAGGTGACTCGGCTGTCGCCTCGTCACCTAGCAATGTCCTCAACTATTATAAATCGCTAATAATCGAGTTACATTCAAAGCTTTATCGTATCATTGACAACGGCGATGTGAAAATAAAAGCAACAAAATTTTATGTCATTTCATTTCGGCATTTCAAAAAGTCATTAAAACCATGCAAGATTTTTATATTCCTGACGATATATTAGCTGCAGCCAACACTATAAGGTTGGACTTGCTTCCGGATAATTCTAAAATCCATTATAAAAAATAATATCGGCAGTTTAGTGAGTGGCGAAACAAAGAACATATTCAAGGTGCAGAAGAAACGGTGTGGCTGGTGTATTTTGCAAAACTCTCTGAGAAATATTCTACCTCATCCTTATGGCCGAAATATTCCATGTTAGAACTTAAGGAATGTGTGGAAAACGATAAATACGGCGCTTTAATACGTTTCATCAAGAAGAAAAATGTTGGATATACTGCAAAAAAGTCAAAAGTATTTACAAGAGAACAAGTCAACGAATTTTTGTTTTTTGTCCCAGACGAGGAGTTTTTAATGATGAAAGTTGCTTTTTTAATTGGAATTGGGGGGGGCTTAACGAACTAATGAATTAGCGAAGATGACCACTACACGGAAGATGACGTTTTAGAGGACAAGCTGACGCTAACGGCAAAGGTGTATCCATCAAGATTGAAAACTGTCAAAATATTGTTTTATATGTTCATCAAAACTAGTTCTAATATTATTTGGTATCTAACGTATTATGCTTTCGTAACTAACGTATTATATTATGGTAACTAATCTATTATGAGTAACTAAGGTTTTATGTAGGTTTTGATGCGTTCATGATCTTAATAATTATTAATAAAGATTCAGTATAAAAATGTCATAATCTTCAACGATAAAATAAATTTACAAAGTTTGGGAGTGAATAAATGAAAAAAAAACTCTATCACAGCGAGCTGCATTAGAAAAGGAGGTTTTCATAACGTATCCAGTTTAAAAAATCTATTCATTCAATTATAATTTTTGTTCCGAATCCAAAATAAAATTGCGCCCTTATTTTCTCCTCCGGGGGGATAACCCTCCAACCAATGAATATCTAAATTAATACCATCCAAGATATCATACGACACTACCCAACTAACAATTTAATTTTTATAATGGTTCTTAGAACGTATACCGAACGTATTTTATAAAACATTCACTATTTTATTAACACTTTCACAATGTTCTTACAGCTCTTATGAGCATGGAATTGGCGCAGATTATAAAACAAATCGCCTGTTAGACTTGCTCTATATATGTTGTTTGCTTCTACAATAAAACAGTGTTTAGAACATTTATAAATGTCTTATAAATATTTAAAAAAACATTTATAAAACTGTTATATAACAGCTCTGTTACTAGGACTTTTTTAGAGTCGTTATGACAACGTTTTGTGAATGTTTTATAAAGCTCGCAACTTTAGCACTTTTGCTACGACTGCCAATAGTTACACGATAATAAAGTTTTTTTAACATTCCTATTCACACAAAATTGTTTGTGAATATGCAATTAGTCTCTTTAGTTGTCGTAAGAAGATACTAAGACCTGTTAATATGGTAGCAAACATACAATAATGATAAATGGCTGATTCGGATTAAAGAGTAATAAAAAGAATGAGTAAAAAAATGCACCCAAGGTGCAGATGTGGCTGCGAAATTAAATTTACTGTTAAGTATATGGTACAGTTCTAATAAAATTTTTAACGCGCTTCCCGAATTATGATAATTAAGGAAATTTAAAATATAATTTAATTAATGATAAAAAAACAAGATATATCTTTGGTAAACAGTTTATAAGGACCTTCTACATTATAAACTAACCAGTCCAGCATATTCATTTTTCATGAGAATGTTAGGAGACACGAAAAAATATAGTTTAAAAATGTTGGTGAAGGCTCGCATTTAAATGGCTGTCGATTTAAAGGCTCCCAACATGGCCACTTTCTTATATAATCCTTATAAATCAAAATTATCCGATCCAGGATAATTATGCTGTGTAAGTAGTTGTTATTGAAATCAAACAGGATTTGTCTAGGCAGAGGTGTACTTTAGAGTTGTACATAAAAAGTAAATCACATACATTTTCTTATCAAATCATGAAAAATGTACATGCCGATTATAATGGGCCTAATAATTGGAATCCGTTAATATTACAAATCATGGACCAAAACTTGTTCTTGCTGCTCATAAAAATTGGGCGTCCGCCCATATTAAGGTTAATTTAAATAGTTTTTGGAATGTCACTTAGTTTGTGCAGAGCATTTCTTGAACTTGATTCCAAACCATTATGCCAGTAGTTTCCTATACCAACTTTCGTTAAAAAAATTGTTTGTCTGGTTTTTAAGAGGGTTCGAGGATCTTGAGGTAGACAATTTGGTATGCGTTCATTAAGTACAGCAAAAAGCCTCTTTTGAGATAAATGGGGAATATTATTTGATACTGCCCATGACCGAATGTCTTCTCTCAACTTTGCATTTTTTCTCTCGCACAAACTGCTTGCAGAATGGTGTTGATCGCCAGGATCAGTATCTAATTCGACAATTCAACTTTCTATTTCAGCTTCCCGGTGAACATTGTTCTGTGGTATTGCCTGATGAGAAACGCAATTAATGTTGAGTCCATCAGACTCCTCTGTTGGAATAGTATGGTCATTTCGATTGCTAATCTCCAAGGTCTCTGAATGATTGTTAGAGCTAAAACAACTTTTCTTTTAATTTTTTTCCAGCTACTGTACGACATTTAATTTGTACATCCATTGTAATTTTAAAAGACTCCCTCGTGCTACATATTTGTTTTTTAACTATTTTTTTGAAAACTATAAAACAACAATTTTATAGTCACTCGCTTTCATACCAATTTGCTGCAGAAAACAATTCACATTTATAAATAACAATTAAAAAACTATTTTGTTATTAGGAAATATGTTCGTAACAAAACAGTTTCATTATTGCTTTTATAGCAATAAATTAATCCAAAAACGCACCTTTATAAAATGCCTTTAGAGCAAAGTAATATTCAGAGCTAATATGTTTTATACAAAGTATTCTATAAACGTTTATAAAATAGCTGTATAACTTATTATACAAATATTTTATAGTTTTGCTGTAAAAACGTTTTCAGAACAGTTTTATTGACAGAACAGTTGAGCGCAACAAATTTATCCTGAATAAATACTTTATAAAACATAAAAGTTTTTACGAAGCGTTAATAAAACAATTATAAAGTATATTAGTTCTCTAACAATGTCGAATTGCTAGTTAGGTACCCAACTAGCAATTCGACATTGTAAGAGAACTAATATACTTTATAATTGTTTTATTAACGCTTCGTAAAAACTTTTATGTTTTATATAGTATTTATTCAGGATAAATTTGTTGCGCTCAACCTACAAAGTTTCAACCCTATGGTCCAAAATTTGCGCCTTCTATCTTGTAAATAAGATTAATTTCCTCCCCTGGAAGGTCAACCCCCCAACCAGTTCCCGTCAAAATCCCATTCAGTATATTATACGAAACTACGAACTCACTAATAGTAGGGGAGCCCAAGCGGGGATTTTGGGATTTACTCGAGCCCGGCAGAATAACATATTCGGGGAAACCTTGCACCCTGTTGAGTATCCCCACCATACATGAACCCTCGATATGGGGGCGTTCGTCTAGGGCAGCCGATCAGATTAGTTAAAAAACTCGAGCGCGTCAGATTAAGGCAAGGTGAGTTAATTACATGCAGAAGAGTATGCATTTCACTAATCTGACGATTTGCACGTGGCATAAGAAAATAGGAGACTAAAAAATGTTTTAAAAAGAAAACGTCACCTTGACATTCTCGAGCACGGTTAAATTTTAATTTTAATTTTGAAGGAAATGTCACGATTTTTTTTGCATTTTTGAATATCGCCGTTGAGTTTTGGTCTCGTACGGTCACTTCCACCATGCAAACCGGCAGATTAACTTATCTTCGTTATCAGAGACGATGTGGGGTGAATAAACTATTAATATCTGACGCGTCCGAATAAATCTATATAACGATTTTTGAAGATCTGCACACGTTTCCCCTCCCCCAGTGAAATGGCATACATCATATAAATTTTTCTTCGTTTTAGCATCTAATCTTCACAATCCAAAAGGTCCCCAAGACGCTCGAGTAAATCCCCATTTAGCATCTCGGGCTCCCCTACTATAACTTTCAATCCTATTACTCCAAAATTACGCCCTTTATCATGTAAACAAGATTTAATATTTTCCCTAGGGGGTCAACTCCCCAACCAATTCGAACCAAAACCAATCCCATCCAAGATATCTTTCGAAAATACCTACTTACAAACTTTTAACCCTATTACTCCAAAATTGCGACCTTTATCGTGTGAGATTTATTTCTTCCCTCGGGAGTGAACTCCAAACCAATTCGAACCAAAACCAATCCTATTCAAGATATCATACTACCTATAACTACCTACTCACAAACTTTCAACTCTATTGCTTCAAAATTGCGTCCTTTATCCCTTGAACAACGTTAAAATACATAAGTACATACATACATACATATGAACATATATATATATATATATATATATATATATATATATATATATATGTATATATATATGTATATATATATATATATATATATATATATATATATATATATATATATATATATATATATATATATATATATATATCTTATATATAAAATTCTCGTGTCACAGTTTTAGTTCCCATACTCCTCCGAAACGGCTTGACCGATTCTCATGAAATTTTGTGAGCATATTGAGTAGGTCTGATAATCAGCCAAAATCTATTTTTCATCCCCCTAAATGTTAAGGGTAGTCCACCCCTAAATTTTATTTTTTATACAAAATTTTTTGTTTTTATTTTTTTATGATACAGCATACAAAAATACATACAATCCTAAATTTTCACCCTTCTACGATCAACCCTTATTTTTTATTTGTTAAACTCCTTTGAAATGACTCGACCGATTCTCATGAAATTTTGTGTGCATATCAGTTAGGTCTGAGAATCCGACATAATCTATTTTTCATCCCCCTAAATATTAAGGGTAGTCCACCCCTCATTTTTTTTCTTTATTTTTCTGGCAACATTTTCTGTTCTATTTTTTTATGATACAACATTCAAAAATATATACAACCCTATATTTTCACCCCTCGACGATCAACCCCTATTTAGATAGATAAAAATAATTTATATGGCAGAACAACGTTTGCCGGGTCAGATAGATAGATAGATATGTAGATAGATAGATAGATAGATAGATAGATAGATAGATAGATAGATAGATAGATAGATAGATAGATAGATAGATAGATAGATAGATAGATAGATAGATAGATAGATAGATAGATAGATAGATAGATAGATAGATAGATAGATAGATAGATAGATAGATAGATAGATAGATAGATAGATAGATAGATAGATAGATAGATAGATAGATAGATAGATAGATAGATAGATAGATAGATAGATAGATAGATAGATAGATAGATAGATAGATAGATAGAGATACATTAGCAGATAGATGGATATATAGAAAGACAGATAGATAAAAATAATTTTTATGGCAGAACAACGTTTGCCGGGTTAGATAGATATGTAGATAGATAGATAGAAAGCCAGATAACTATATAGATAGATAGATAGATAGTTAGATAGGTAGATATACATCGGCAGATAGATGAATAGATAGAAAGATAGATAGATAAAAATAATTTATATGGCAGAACAACGTTTGCCGGGTCAGCTAGTACCTATATATATAGAGATATATGAATTTGAGTTTTTGGTGCGAAGCATCATAAAAAGTTATGAAACGAAAAACTATCTTGGTCCTAGGTCCAACTTTGCTACTCGCACCCATTTTAATAAGCAGGTTTCCAAAGTGAAAACCTACTAACAAATCTGAATTATTTATATTGAAGTTTATCTATTTCTACTAAAGCAAATGGAAAATCTAGCTAATGCAGCTGACTTCAAAGTCTTTAGATGGCACAAACAAAATAAATTTCTGTAAGTATTCTTCAACAAAAACTTTAGAACACCAACGAAAATATTGTACAAAGACTTGGAACATGGAGTATTGTCAAACAGGATAGTATCAAACTTATAATAAGATCAAATATAATACTGTAGATATTGGAAGAGACATTGTATTGAATAGAGATGTTCATACATATAATACAAGGACGAAACAAAATATACATAACATATCGTTCACAGTAAATATTAGCAGGAGAAAAATCACATAGCGGGCTGCGTCATAGTATGAAGAGGTTCCACGGCACATCAGGGATATACCAGAACACAGGAATTTTTCACCTTTGTTTAAAAAATATTTACTAAATAAACAAAATGGCAAGTATCTAAATTATACACACACAATTGTTGTTTTATTGAAATTTTATTATCTAATAAAGATAGTAAGATCTCTTTGGGTTAATCAATAAATATCAAAATAAATATATAAAACTATGATATTTTCAGGAGAGTAATATAAACATGAAAACATATAATGGGACCAATAAGTAATATATGTTTTATCATAAATAACAGCGAAGTTATTCTGTAGATAAATTTATATATATATATATATATATATATATATATATATATATATATATATGTGTATATATATATATATATATATATACATAAAAAACATCAAGTCGAAAATAGATAAGCTCAGTAAACTTAAATGCGGAAATTGCGATAAAATATATGTAGGTCGGACACATAGAAATTTCAAAAAAAGGATTACTGAACACAGGCGAAGTTACATAAATCATAACGAAGATTCAATATATGCTAGACATTTAATAAAAGAGAAACATGACTTCAATTCGGATTTCGAAATTCTACATCTCGGAACAAAAGGTTCAAAATTAAATCTTATGGAAACTTTAGAAATTAATAGGCATAAAAATTCCCAGAAGTTACTTAACAACCAATTGGATGTGAACAGCTCCCCCCTTCTTAACCTTTTCAATGAATAAAGGTAGTTTGTTCTTAGAATCCCAGAATGGATTTCCCAAATTTATAATTGTACTTTGCAAACCTTGCATTAGATATTTTAGTTTTAGTTTGAAATTCGCACCTGAAGAAGCTGTAGTGTCAGCGAAACGCGTTGTGCAACTGTTGTTGTTTTATTATATGTGAAAATCGTTAAACTCAGAGTTTCATTTCTCAAACATGCTATATATATATATATATATATATATATATATATATATATATATATATATATATATATATATATATATATATATATATATATATATATATATATATATATATATACTTAAATCAGAAGTCTTCGTGTTATCGAGACACGTGCGTGGAAATAAAATAGAGTAAAAAAAGAAAAAAATGATGGACAGACTGTTTCGCTCATATTTGGGACTCATCAGTATCGTCCATATATCGAAAGAAATAACCCACCGAATATATCAAACGTTCTTATATTTTGCTTCTAGTAACACAATGGCATATAAATATGACACAGCCCCATCATATACATATATATATATATATATATATATATATATATATATATATATATATATATATATATATTTATATATATATATATTTTGCTATGGTTTATTTATTTGCAATATTAAAATTAAAATATATAGTACAATATAAAATAAAATTGATAAGTAAGAGGAAAAACTTCAATAAAATTAAAGAAAAATAAAGAGGTGATTGATTAATTATAAAATATGTATATAATTAATAATATATGAATAATACTAGTAGAATGTTGAACACTTGAAATGTCAATAATCGTTGGACAGAGATTTCAAATAATTCAATGCAAATTCATGAAATATTAGAAATATAGAAGACTATAAGTAATAGAATCTTTATAAAGAATAGATGGAAGAAATTAATCCAAAATAACATGCTTAATTTATGTAGAATACATATGATTATGGAAATTTTATGTATCGTAGAATCAACTAAATTTGTATATCAGATAATAAGTAAATTTCAAGTCATTGAAGGTAATTAATCATATATAAAGATATTAAAAGAGATTAGTTAACTGTTTTATATAGAAAATTATTGTAGAATAATGTAATAAAGTAGAATTTCAAGGTAGAATCAGAAATTATATATAACGAAATGTCAAATTTTTCAAGTAGAAATAATAATTGAATTAAAGGACAGAATATTGAAAATTTTAATACAAAATGAACAGAATATTCTTTAGATGAGTTTAACTAGATATTTTCAGTCTAAAATATATGTTTTTATTACAAATTTGTTAAAAATTTAATTAAATGTCATTTAATTATTCAAAATAATCAAATGGAAGTACTGAGTTTGAAAAATTTTAAATTATCAAAAAGAAGCTGTTATTATTGAAATAATCAATTTCCAAAATTATTGTATATTTAATTAAATAGAATGATATTTAAAAAATTTACAGTACCTTTTAGTTTAATATCTAAAAATGATTAATAATCATAAAAAGGATATTGAGAACATTCTAGAATATATACATCAGGTAATTTGATTTTCAAAAATAAAAAGACATTATAAAGGAAAGTGAATTCCATTTCCGGAGTTAGTTGATTTTTAGCAGCCAAGCAATAAGCATTGTCTTCGTGTACATCGAATATTCATTTGTTATTGTATCTCCATATTATCTTCGTGAAATATAAAAAGAACTGAAATTATAATTATAAAGTAATAGATAAAAGTACAAGTAAAATATTTAAATTACCTGAAGTGAGTTCCAATTATTGATGTAATATAAATAACAATAGAAGAAGAGGCCATCTTAGGATTAACTTAACCTTCTTAAAGCCGATAAAGAAGAAAATTATTGGATCAACAACAACATAGAACAGCTGATCATCATAGAGTGTGAAAGTGACAATTTGAAAAAGTGAGTAAATAGATAATTGGCCAATTTTGACATTTATAAATATTTGCAAATATTAAACATTTTGGGGGAATTATTAAACGTAAAAAGGTACCATAAAGTTAGTTATTAGTTATGGTTATCCTTTTAGAATTAATGTTATATATTAAAGAGTATGTGTTAATAAAATTGTTAAATTAAAAATTTTTGATTTATTGAAGTTTCAAAATAAAGTCAAAAGATAAAGTAAATTAAAAGATTAAAAAGGAGAACCTTCCCTGAGATAATTTTATTAGAGTCTAAATACAAATTAATATTAAATAAATAATAGCAAATATAGGAAAATTCATCATAATTGATTTCACAAGAGATATATAAAATTAGTAAATTCATATTAATTAGCTCACAACTTGGGGCTAAAATAATTAAGAATTCATATCAATATATATATATATATATATATATATATATATATATATATATATATATATATATATATATATATATATATATATATATATATAGTTTAAGGGATTTACAATATGAAGCGACGCTTACTCGACATCTCCACGTTTTCTCGTTCTCTAAATTGGAATTTGTATCTTGTGTCGCAGAGGACGCGAGATATTTTGAGCTCATTCATCTTGTT
Source organism: Cynegetis impunctata (assembly GCA_030704885.1). Taxonomy (NCBI): domain Eukaryota; kingdom Metazoa; phylum Arthropoda; class Insecta; order Coleoptera; family Coccinellidae; genus Cynegetis; species Cynegetis impunctata. The sequence goes on from JARQZK010004369.1 coordinate 582,120, forward strand.
AAAGTCTCGGGCGTGAGGCGGAGGCGGTTTTGTCCCCGTTGATTTTCGCCGTATATAATCCGAATTCGTATTACGGGGACGAATATAACTTTTTCGCTTGCGTTTCGGATTCAGTTTATCACCAAGGTTTTCTTATTTACTTTGAAATAGATTCGAAAAGCAGACGCTGACGCAGAAACTTCCAATTGCGTATAAATCAGTAATTCTTGAAAAGAAAAATGGAATAACTAAATAATTAAGTATGAAATTAAAGTGTCTCAGTGTCTCAACTTTTTTCTTAGCTGTTTGTTTTTTTTACTACTCAGAAAACGTGCTGTAGTTATAAATGATGAAAGATAACGGTGTCATGGGACACCAGGTAGGAACGAAGTTCCTTCGGATAATATAGAAGGAGCACAGCGAGGCGGAGTGGAATCCAAAAGAGAAGAGATGAGAGAACAGAAAGAAGTAGTAGTAGAAGAGTAAGGTATTATACACTATTCACTTGTGTATGCGACTATAGATCATTTTAGGATGACGTCACAACTGTCAAAACAAATCCGCCATGTTCACTTGGCGGGCAGACAAACATTTCGGCCTATGCTTACAGTGTAAAAGTCGTTACGGAGTTTGCAATATATTATTAAAATGCCAATGTTTTGTTGTGTTGTTAAGTGTTCAATGAGATCGGAAAGAGACCAAGTTCGATTCTTCAGGATTCCCACCGCGCTGAAAAACCGTGGAGACATTTAAATGCCTTGTCAAAACAACGACGTGACTTATGGGTTAGGGCTTCAAAAAGGGGTCCTCTGAGCGAAAGTATGCTGAGAAATGCTAGAATTTGTTCAAGACATTTCCTATTGGGTGAGTATTTTGATTATAATTGAGTTTGGTTTCTTGATTTTTCAAAATAATATCCTAAAAAAAGGTACAAAAAGAACAACAAAACAATGATGCTAAAAGCTGAATGAAAGTGATGCTCTTATATATTTAGGACAACCAGCCCTACTAGAGAATAAGAATAACCCAGATTGGGTACCCACTCAAAACATGGGATACTTATATAGTTGGTGAAAAAAAAGATGTATAGTCCCTGAATCGACACGAAAGAAGTACAGTGAGGTCAGATGAACGATTCAAAAAGATTAGTAAGTGGTTATTTATGTTCATGATCAAATAACACATATTCTTGTTTCCGGATTTATCACAATAAGCGTGCCAAAGATTGAAATAGTTAATCAATTGTTTAGAGTAAGGTGACTTCTAATTTATGATCACTTTGTATTTTCTTGGAGATAATAAAGCTATTTAAAAACAGGTATTGCTTATTTTCAACCCTATGTAATGTTGTTGACAAATTAAAAATAGTTAATGTAAAATTATTTATTCATTTTTGACAATAAACTAAATTATTTAATCAAGTCAATGGATTTCGTAGAAGGTACAGGCCACTGTGCAAGCCTTTGTGTGCAGGAAACAGATTCATTTTCGTTTTCAGCTGGACAAGCTTGTAAACAAAACAACAATGCTGTCACATTAATACAAACTTCCCCCAAACCTGCCATACATGTGCAATGTTCACTGGAAACAACCCCATCTGATAACGGGATTAGCCAAACCTTGCTTTTTGAGAAAGTCTAATCAGTAAAAATTAGAAAGTTATTGATAAAAAAATATAATAGTGAAATATAACGTTTAGAAATAATAAAATTGTTTGCTATGCCTACCTTTCCAACAACAATGTAGGCAATATCATTCATTTGTTGAGCCAAAACATCTTGGACATACCCGGACTCATAATATTTGTAGGCCAATAAAGATTTGTAGGTTTTAAGCTGCTGTCCAGTGTAGAAGCTATGACTAAGGATTATATAATTTACCAAATCCATCAAAGATACTGAAGGGATTACTTCCAGATCCTTGGACAACTCTCACTTCTCCAAATGAATATGGGTCTATACCGTCTATTATCTCCGATTTCTTGTCGTAGCGGGCTTTCACATCATCGGTAAGAGTTGAATAATATTCACTACGAGACATAACTCAAGAATTTGTTGAATTTTCACTCTGAAATACTATAAAACTCAAAAAAAAACAAACAAATGCATCTATCAATAACGAGTATCAAATGACACAATAAAGTTTGTCTGCCCGCCAAGTGAACATAGAGGACCTGTCAAAGTCACGTGACCTAAAATGATCTATAGTACTTCCGTTATATGTTTTTCTTACAGTTTTAGTCTCACATATTCTTCAGTTTGGCCGCGCAGAAAAATCACTATCTCCTCCAATAATAGTATATTGTTTTATTAGGAGTAAAGTGATACTTTTTGTGGCGAGACTAAATGTTTGTCGGCTGAACGCAGTGAGGCCGTCTAATTTAGACGAGCCACAAAAAGTGCTTTTCTCCGAATAAAACATGCAATTTTTTCCGCAAACGGTGTTCAAACGATAAAATTAAGATGATATTTTTAAAAAGGATTAGATGTAAGAAAACGTAAAACTAGATTACTTTGCTTACTGGTTTTGTAGGTGTAAAGGCAACACAAATTTGACAATTCAACAAAATAATTGTCAAAAACATTTAAAGTCACTTATCTCCGCATTATAGGACTATGCGTTTTTGGTACCCGAGTATTAAGAAACAACTTGTTGTAGTAACATACATACAACTTTTCATATAGATTACATTATGTCGGATTCGAAACCCATTTGTACGCCGCCCGACGTTCTTGAAATTGCCGTGAGCGTAAAAAAAATGTACTTTTTTGTACGCTCACGGGTGGACAAAAAAGTAAAAACAAAATGACGTCTGTGAAATCAAACTTCAACATTAAGAACTGAGGTTAAAAAAATCGTCATTTTTTGACGTTTGCGGAAAAAAATTATTTCGATTAAGTAAACTAATAGGTAGATATAGTTTAAAATTGTTAATACACAAAGGAAGATAAATGGATGAAAACTAAAAATATTCAATCTTTAATATAATTTTTTCATTTTTATATGAATTTTCGAGGTTTTGTAGTCATTAGAAAATATAGAAGGAACACAGCGGGGCGGAGTGGGATCAGAAAGAGAAGGGATGGGAGAACGGAAAGAAAGAGGGAGAAAGAGAAAGGTATCATACTATATATTAAAACAATGGTTAAAAATAACAATTTACACATTTATTATAAGAAATAACGCATGACGCACGTTTCGGTGGAACTTCACCTTCTTCAGATGCTAATGGCTAACTAACTATGATTCTCTGTTATATTGAAAACAAGAAATGACAAATTATGTAGAAGGGGTAAATACAAAGATGGTTACAAATAATTATTAGAAAAGGAAAAACCAATTCTGAACTGCTAGTCAGGTAGTTCGGTAATTTTGAAAAGATTAAGAAGAGAACTATTTGGATTTGAAAATAACAAAAGTAGATAACAAACATAATTTTTCAATTTTTCGCAAACCATCGCACACTGATAACGTCATACATAGTACTTCCCTACATCCTTTCCAACACAAAATGGCAGCTTTCAATAGTATGGTACATCGTTTAGTAAATATTCCACTTTCAAATGCCAATTTTAACATCGAGAAAAATATAATTAAACAAATTGCCGTGAATAATAATTATGATCCCAATATTATAGACAATATGATAGATAAAAAGTTTTTCAAAAATGCGATTAACCAGGTGTACCCCCTTACTAAAAATAATGTCAAATACAACAGCCTCACTTTCATCGGAAATTCAAGTAAAAAACTTAAATCTCTCTTATCTAAGCACAACATTAACATTGCTTATCGTACCGGTAATAATTTAGGAAATCATATAAAAAATAATAAATCCAAAGTTCATAAAGATAATAAATCGGGAGTTTATAAAATTAATTGTGCCGATTGTGATAAGTTTTACATTGGTAGAACTTTCAGAAGTTTTCAAACTAGAATTTCAGAACACAAACGTAGCTTTGTTAATCAGAATCGGATTCACATTATGCAAACCATTTAATCCAAGAAAATCACACATTCAATTTCGATTTTAAAATATTAAATACTGAAAGTAAGGGAATTAAACTTAATTTTTTATAATCATTACAGATAAATAAATACAAGCATTCCGGTCTCCTATTGAATAGCCAAATCGATCATACTTCAAGCCCCCTTCTTAATCTTTTCAAAATTACCGAACTACCTGACTAGCAGTTCAGAATTGGTTTTTCCTTTTCTAATAATTATTTGTAACCATCTTTGTATTTACCCCTTCTACATAATTTGTCATTTCTTGTTTTCGATATAACAGAGAATCATAGTTAGTTTGCCATTAGCATCTGAAGAAGGTGAAGTTCCACCGAAACGTGCGTCATGCGTTATTTCTTATAATAAATGTGTAAATTGTTATTTTTAACCATTGTTTTAATATGTTTATTAATTTACACCAAGTATCGGCCCAATCAATCCAAAATATTATACTATACTCTTTCTTACTCTCTCAATAATCGTTTTATATATGGAAGAAATTGGGGTTTTGAAATAAAAAAGATATATATATGCATACATCCATTTTCGTTCATAAGATTTTCCAAAAAACTAACAGGAAGGGTGGTCAACGTTGAAAAACTCAAGCAAATAGATTGAAAAGACAGAAAGAATCCAATCTTATGTCAATAAAAGCAACTTAGTACTAAAAATAATATTATATCACCCCATCATACCATACTATACGCAAAATAGTTTTTAATGTTCTAAGAGCTTTTCTCGAGGGTATTGCCAGTAAGAAAAACTTTCCCTTTTTAATATATTATATGTATACCCATCATCAATCTACATTCGTTCAGGAATCTGATGTCGGAATATTTCAAAGGGTATTTCATGCCGAAAAAAAAGATCAGAGAAGACCGATAGCCACCGAACAAAAGCGTTAGTTTTTTCATCGAGATAAAAATCCAACTCTGCTTGTGGAAATTGGAAAGCGGAGAAATCAGTGATTGGATAAGGGAGACAACAGGAGCGGAATAAATACTGCGGTCAATCTACCAAATGAACAGGACCAATTTTGTGTTCGTAACTCCAGTATACTTTCAGAATTCTGCACGAAAATTCGCGTAAATATGAGCATGTGAAATGGAAATAAGACATGGTTGAATTTTACCGAATTTTCTTCATGTTGGATTACCATAACTTGGATTCTTGATTTTATTGTTCCAATCTCTTGGGGTTCTAAAGTTTGAATTATTCATCGTGTAGAGTTAAACAGTTCATTTTGGAACGGAGTTCCTTATCGCAAGTTGCACTCCAGATACTGGGACTATACCGGGTGTCCACAAAAGGTGGCTCGCCCCTATAACTTTTTTGTTTACATAGATAGTGAAATGAAATTTAGAGGATCTGTTTGATACATAAAACTGCATTTTTTGACAAGTAAATCAACTTTATGCAACTTCCGGTTTCACCGGAAATGTTATAAACTTTCGATTTTTAAATGGGACATCTGGTATATTTTAAGTTTTTTGTCTCCATATGACATTAAGAATATAACCATGTATCATTTGTTAGTTTTGGAAAACTTTTTTTTATTTATGCTATGGATGCGTTCAAATAACTAATTTCGGTCCTAAAATGTTTGTTAAAATACCTACAACTTTACTGTTTTCGATCAAAATGGTTCAGCTATGTGACGTTTAATTTTAAAACTTTCATTACTATTTTTTTTCAAATGGCAACAGGGTGGCTCGTCGGGTTAACAAAAAAGATAATTTCATTACTATTAATTTGATACCGCACTCTAGGTATTAGGCTGAAAGAAAACTTTCAATAAAAATCTGAAATCCCATAACCTTACAACTTTCTTCAAATGAAGAATCTTATTGATATTGAAATAACATTTGAAATCATCGAGGAGCCTGTGACCAACACAACTGAAACAAAGTAAGTCCGAAACCACGCCCACAAATCTACGTCCCAGGACGGTAAACGCATCTATAGCCCTCTAGAATGAATTTTTCTTTCAAAAAAACAGATAAAAAGAAGGTTTCAAAAAGTAACAAGTGATACATGGTTGCATTCTAAATGTCATATGAAGACAAAAAACTGAAAATATACCAGGTGTCCCATTTAAAAACCAAAAGTTTATGTTACTTCCGGTGAAACCGGAAGTTGCATGAAACTGAGTTACTTGTCAAAAAATGGAGTATTATGCATTAAACAGAACCTCTAAATTTCATTTCATTATCTCCGAAAACAAAAAAGCTATAGGGGCGAGCCACTTTCCGTGGACACCCGGTATAGGGTGTTCCTTAGAGACATGCTAATATTTAAGATGGTGATTCTTCGACTCATTTTAAGAAGAAAACTACCTATGAACGTATGTCCTAGAAGTCTAAACTTTTGAGGTACAGGGTGATATAACTTTGAAAAAAAAAATTTTTTTAGTAATAACTGAGATAATATTGTGGACAGCTCTATAAGATTTTGTACATTTTTTGTACATTCGGAAAAAATCTGATCTCTTAATTTTCTTTCAGTCGATCCACTAACATTTCCACATTGCATCAGATTTTTGAGGAATTGATCCTGAAGTAAAACGATTTTTATTTTTTCAAGCGAAAACCATGCGGCAGACAAAGAAAACCCATGAGATCAAATATGCTCAAAACTGATTTTCATTTCAAGAGAAAGCAGTGGCGTAGTATTTCTTGTCCAAAAATATTAAATGCAAATACCGAACGAACGCCACTGGTAGAGAAAATGAAATCTCAAACTTCCTGCATAAAAAATTATGCAACAAGTTATCGATGTACTTATAACCTGATTATTTTGAAGTACTTATAGTATTACTACTGATAATAGCGCTTGATGTCAATGGGGTCTTTCCCCAGAGGCTCTGGAGAAATATAACACTGGAAGGTACTTATCTAGCTTCATCCGTACTTCATTAATGAAATAACAACAACCTTTGACAGAAATTGAATGGTTAAGAGAAGTTATCACTATTATAGATGAAGAGTTTCAAAGGTTTGTTGGTCGGGATGATTATTAAAAAAAAACAATTCAATAATTTACAGACGTTTCGTTTATTTTTGTGAACTTCCTCAGGACTATCATTAGTTGGCTTTTTCCGTCAGAATGTAACGTAAATTTCTTATGAATATAATGGAGAACATAGCAACAATTAGTACTTTCGATGAGTATAGATGAAACCCTTAATCTTTACTACATTGGTCGTTATCTCCACATTAATATATCACTATTATGACTAGCTTTACGTGCTCGTGTGTCCAACACGACCGTGTTGTAAAACCATCATTTGCCAAATGTCTGTAGAAGGTAAAACGTGCGATAAGGAACTTTTTGAAAAATATTCAACTGAATCAAAGGCACTTAATTCGACCGTAAGCTAGTTGTAAACTTCGTTATCTGTATGAATATTTGGTTTTGGATTACAGTATCTTCATCAACTCTGATGAAAATCCTGAGATGAATTTTGAAGGGCGCTTTTATTGCTTTATATAAACCGTAGTTATTAAAACCGGACAAATTGCTGCCTCGGAAAATTCATCTCATTTTCGCCATTGCCGGCGATACCGAATTCTGCTTAATAGAAGATTAATTTCTCTTTCCGCTTCTCACTGTGAAACTCTCATCAGAGGTATTTTAAAAATGATACAGTATGAAATACCACAGAATAGAGAATTTCAAGATTTTGATCGAAAGTTTTCTCATTGGATATATTAATGGAGATAATATTTCTGTTTTATATATCTTGAAGAGAACTTGCAGTTTGTTGGATGTATCGAATAGTTGAAATATCGTGTCCAAAAGGGCGAATGTGCCAGATCAAGTTCCATTTTTTTTCAAAAACTACAAGACAAACTTGTATAATTTTTTCACTGCGGTTAACTGAAACTCACAGAAATTGTAAAGCATATAAATTACTAAGACTTCAATCTTATAAATATTAATAATAAATTTGAAAATGTGCTAGATCGGGTTTTCTACAAAATCCATTTTTTATACAACAATACAAATAATTTTTATGATTCTTTCACTAAGTTATACTATATTCTTAAAGAAATGTTGAATTTCATAAATTATTACGATACGGATTTTATAAATTGTAAACATAAATTTGAAATTTCATGTGCAAAATGGCGAATGTGCGAGGTCAGAGATTTCTAAAACAGTTTTTTCAAAAACTACAATACTGGACCGGTAGAGATAGGCAGTTAGATAATTTCCTTGAATATATAAACACTTTCTATAACTCGATTCAATTTACAAGTGAAGTAGTAAAGGAAAACGGCACTTTGAATTTTTTAGACGTTCAGATTGCTAGGAATTCGAATTCTCTTACTTTCAACATTTATAGAAAACCAACCTACATAGATGCTTTAACTCACAGCGATGGTAACCAACACATTAAAATAAAACTCAATACTTTTTGTTCGTTCATACATAGGTTGTTCACTATTCCATTATCGCAAACAAATTTTCAAACCGAAGTTAATATTACAATTAAATTATTAGCCACCAATATAAATAACGGTTACAATGAAAGTCTTATCGATAATCTCATTAGGAAAAAACGAATAAAGAATCTGTTGCATTCAATATATCCCACGCAAATTATTAATGAAAAACAAAAATACTTCCCAATAAATTATGTATGTATAATTTGAGTAGCAAAATTTTTATCATCGAAAAATAACGTTAAAACAATTTGTACAAATAAAAGAAACTTGAAGTCATTCTTGGTCAATAATAAAGAAAAATCTGACATCAGAGAAAACAGTGGTGTTTACAAAATATTTTGTCACGAATGTCCTGATTTCTATATTGGACAAACAGGAAGGAATATAAACATTCGTGTTGAAGAACATTAAAAGTCAATTTTACAAAATAAAAACACCACTGGCTTCTCCGACCATTGTATGAAATCCTATCATTTCCTGGATTTCAACAAAACCCAATTGTTGCATTCCGGTAACAAAGGAAAGCGCCTTGACCTTCTTGAAATTCTCGAAATAAGTTCCGCCCATAATAGTAAATTACCCCTTGTAAACGAAAAAATTGATTTTCAGGTATCACCTTTGCTTTTGTCTGTTTTATAAAACAATATGTAATACTCTCCTGTAGTCAGTCTTGATAATGAGTTCATAACTCGAAACATGTCGAATATCCTTTACTGCTAAATACAGTATCTAAATATTTTTTATATAGTGAAACTTAAGCCAAATGTGTTTTATTTGAAAGATTAAACTTTATTATATATATATATATATATATATATATATATATATATATATATATATATATATATATATATATATATATATATATATATGAGTATTTATTTATAGGAGTATTGAATTTATCTTAGGAAATCCGAAAATATTTTTCTTTCTTGAATAAAACTTGTTCTCTATGTCGTATAATGAGAAGAAATGAAGAATATTGCTTGCAATTTGACTACAGATGGAAAATCAATAAACTAAACCAACACTCTATTCTCCTATTTTCTTCTTGTTAGTAAATCTACACCCTACACGCGCGTATGTTGGAAAATCTTCCACGTCTGAATAGCTTCGATGTCGTCAGGAAAAACCCGCTTCAAATTGTCTTTCTGAAGTATCTACATACATTGTGGCAGGAATTTGAGCCAATGGAGGGAATTCTGTCTATTTATTTTGGATTAGAATCGATGATCGACCGAATTCGAGGGAATTTGGCACCGCTGTATCTCATGGGGCTTTGTCAATTACTGAACATGAAGATGAGCTTTGAATACCCACGTTGAATTTCCAAAATTACATTGACAATCAGTCACCTCAATGATGTTGAACTTCTGAGGAACCAGAGCGGTAATAAACTGTAAAGATGAACAAAAACAAAACTTGAATTAACTACGTTTATTATCACAAAAATACTTTGAAAAATATAACACTGCGATTGCAATTTCGGTCACTAGACCATTATCAAAATTTGAAAGTTCAGGAGTTTATAAGTTGATTTGTCCTGTATATAGAGGAGTGTATATAGGTCAGACGGTCGATTGTTCAAGATAAGATTCAAAGAACACCAACAATTTTATTATTTTTGGAAAATAAAACGTTTTCAAATCATTGATGTGAAAACCACCACCCGTTTCCACAATTAAGATAACTTTCAAATTATGCACAAAGTACCGAAAGGAACCATACTTACTTACTTAGAATCATTAGAAATTTTCAAACTCAATCATAATGCAAAAGATATCTTGCTGAACGACCAGATTGACTTGATATATTCTCCTATATTTAGTGTAATCAAACAATAATGATTTTTCTAAGAACATTTTATTGTACCAATTTGGGAAATCTACTTCTATTAGCCCTTCTTGAAATGTATTCCTCTTGTCTATTTAGGTACCTGCAATTATTCTTTCCCACCCGTGAGCGCAAATCTATAATTATGTATTCTATTCTTAACTCAATCTGCCCGATGATGGTCTAGTAATTGAAATTGCAATCGCAGTGTTATATTTTTCAAAGTATTTTTGTGATAATAAACGTAGTAAATTCAAGTTTTGTTCTTGTTCATCACTAATTGATTGGGCCGATACTTGATGAAAATTCATTAGTATAAAATTTGTTAACATGACAATTGTTTCGCCAAAGACAGTGGCTTCTTCAGATGTATAGTACATACTAACTTTTGTTATGATAATAAATACGGTTGCAGAAGATAAGAGAGACTTTATTATTTCTCTATTGAATGACAACTGTCATTCATAGTCACTAGATATAACTACATAATATAACATCTCCTCCCTAGTTCATGTACTTCCTACTTCTCTCCCATCATCGTTCCTTTTCTCTTTGATTGCATGAAGAAACTTTCTATTTCTTATGATAACGCGACCACTTGGTTTCATTATGCTGTAATTACGATTCTTGCCAACTTCAATAATTTTGCCAATTGTATCCCATAATTTTGTCATTGGATCCTGTATTCGAACCATTTGACCAATGGAAATAGGTTGAAGATTCCTGGTACCTCGGTTGTACAAATTTATTTTATAATTTGTATTCCTAGATGCCTTTTCATCATAACAATTGGCTTTTTCTTGCCATTCTCTAGTAAAAAATTTCAAATTTGTTGGAAGTAAAGACCTAATTGGACGACCATACAATACTTGAGCTGGAGATTGTCCATCTTCCCGCGGAGTGTTTCTCAATTCAAGTAAACCGGCATAGAATTTTTCTTCATTCAAATTTCCGCATTCAAAACACTTTATTACTAAATGTTTTGTTGCTTTCACGTTGGCTTCTGCATGTCCGTTGCTCTGAGGATAATATGGAGATGATGTTACATGAGACACATTCCATCTATCTAAGAATTTTTTAAATTCATAAGAACTATATTGAGGTCCATTATCTGATCTTAATCGAATTGGAATACCGGTGTCCGAAAACAAAGTATTAATAATTTTATTTGTATCAGGATCTTTTCTGCCATAATGACAAACGATTGGCCATCCTGAGAAGCGATCGGCATATACCATAAAGTGATAACCTGCATATGAAAACAAGTCTGTAGACACGTCTTGAAATGGAAATATTGGACTGGGTTCGCCCATAAAGGGTTCTTTTCTTTCAGAAGGTCGGAGAACTTGACAATTTTCGCAATTCTCAATCATATTAGATATTTCATTATTTATACCAGGCCAGTAAACTGTTTGTCTTGCTCTTCGTCTGGTGCGTTCTATTCCTTGATGTGAATCGTGAAGTCGTTCCAACACCATTTTACGAGCCATTTTTGGAATTATAATTTGAGATCCTTCAATGATCAGATCATCTTCAAATGATAACTCATCTCGTATATTCCAATATGGTTTGAAACTATTTTCAAGTTCACTTTTAGTTCTTGGAAATCCACTCCTGATCAAATGATTCAAACTTTGATAATCTTCATCCCTGCGTGCGATATCTTTGATAGTTTCGAGGATAGGATCTTGTAAATGCGAGGATCTTGTCATGGGATCTGTATCATCGGCAATAGATATTTGCTGTACAACAAATGATCTCATATGCTCTGATGTATCTTCTGCCAATAAATCTTCATTATTTGGTTTTGAGATTGGATGGCGTGAAAGAGCATCAGCTATGAAATGACATTTTCCTTTCACCCATTCAGCTGAAAAACTATATCCAATTAGTTTTTTTCGCAAGTCTTCCTCTTGGGCATGTTTGCACTACTTCGTTTACTTATTCAGGACTATAATTAAATTCGTGATACCGACTGCGCCATATTATGATAATAAATACGGTTGCAGAAGATAAGAGAGACTTTATTATTCCTCTATTGAATGACAACTGTCATTCATAGTCACTAGATATAACTACATAATATAACAACTTTTACAACGAGAATATTGAACGATGAAGGGCCGGAATATACAATAAGAATGGGGAAAACCTAAACGTAATCACTTAGCAGGTAGAAAGTACAAACTGTTAATGACTTGGGAAAAACACAACAGGCACAGATATTCAAGGTTATACCTAGAAAAGATTTAACAACGGTGAATTATTCATATCTAATTGGTCATTTAACAAATTCTTGGATTGTTTCATACTATTGATTTGAAGAGCTCCTAATAAATTGAGTTTGTAGCCTTTTTAGCAGGTTTTCACTTTGAAAACCTGCTAAAAACACATTTAAATATATTAATAATAAATAAATTATGGTGTGTTTATCTGAAATAGAAATGTTTATACAAATTTCCTGTTTCCATGATTTCCTCGTGGGAAAAATACATATTTTAACTAGTTTTAATCTTCGATTGGTTCATATTTTCTATTTTCACCATTTAAAATGAAATTTTCTGTTAAAGTGACAATAATTGAACCATTTCCGAAACTGTGAAGATGCACTTAAGATAAATAAAAGGAAAGTTTCAAACTCTGCAAATTTTGTGTGAAGTGCAATTTGCCAAAACTTATGATTATTAATATGTATATTTGGTTTGTAATTCCCTGTACCTATTATATATTCAAATTCTTGTCGACCCTTGGGCCAAGTTCTAGGATGAATATACTGACATTATCTTGGGTGTTCGTTGTTTAGAAGAGAACTAATTAAAGTTTTCTTTTATTTTCTGCGAAACCTTGAATATTATATGATGTTTACCTCATGGAAAATTCGAGTAAAGATGAGTCTGCATGTGATATGTTTCCATTTTATTTTTCGGTGTATTAGATAAACATAGCAAAATTTAACAAGAAAAGTAATTTTTTGTATCGAATGATTTCCTCTCTTCTGACGGAGAATGCGTTATTTCAAGCAGAAATATTTGTTTTTATCAATGTGTATCAAACCGTTAGAGGAGTTCATATAATAAAATGAAGTTACTTTTTTTAAAATGAATTTTGAAGTTGTTTTTTCACAAAGTCATTAATTTTGTGGAATAAAAAACCTCGTAGGTTCTTCACTCACTTGTTCTCTTAGTCTCATAGGTAACTTTTGTATTTTCTTGACCGTTGTTTTGAGAAAATTTTGACCATTTTTCAGTTTGCTCCTGAAGAAGTCTCAAATCCGAGACGAAATATAGAGCCTTAAAAATAAATTAACCATCTTTGCCGAAGATTATAGTCGAAATACACTTATTTTATTTGCAATATTATTCGTAACGACTAGTATGACATTAATTCTATATCTATATATATATATATATATATATATATATATATATATATATATATATATATATATATATATATATATATATATATATCTATATATTTATATATATATATATATATATATATATATATATATATATATATATATATGGTTGTCTGGTTTCCTGGGTTTGTATCCGCGTATGGGCTTCATCTTCGTTGAAATCTGCTCGACGTTTCGGCAAAATCACATTTGCCATCTTCAGGTAGCTCTTCTTGGTCGGAGTGAATAAACTGAACCAGTGTATTCACTCCGACCAAGAAGAGCTACCTGAAGATGGCAAATGTGATTTTGCCGAAACGTCGAGCAGACTTCAACAAAGACGATACGCGGATACAAACCCGGGAAACCAGACAACCAGATTAACTCCACGAGAACCTGAAAATCAACATATATATATATATATATATATATATATATATATATATATATATATATATATATATATATATATATATATATATATATATATATATATATATATTTATATATATATATATATATATAAATATATATATATATATATATATATATATATATATATATATATATAGGTAGAGCGTGTAAATGAGTCATGGGCCACCCCTATAACTTTTCAACGGATTCTTCGATTTTATTGAAATTTTGGTGGTTAATGTCAGACGTAATTTTGAATTTTTTCACATACGAAATCAATATGGCTGACTTCCGGTTTCGTGAACAAGGGTAATAATAAAAATAAGATTACTTATATATAACTACTTCGTTATTTAGGAATCAAGAAAACTGGATGTGTAAATTATTTTGAAGGAATTTGAAGGAGCTGTTTGATATACAGGGTGACCTATGTATGTTTCTATTGAAAAAACTAAGTTTTGGTTCGAAAAAGAATTCAATCGTTAACAAACTTCACGAAAATAAATTTTTAAAAAAATTATTATTGTGTCAATTATCTATGATTTAGACAACGTCGCAGCCATCTACGATAAAGAAAAATGAAAAACAAAATTGAAACCTCGCTAAAATTGATATTTGACACATGGAATGTATATATTTGAAGTCACAAAATTAAAATATTTAAACATATATAGGGTGTTCTATTTAAATTTTCAATTTTTATTTCGTATTTAGTGAAACCGGAAGTGGGACCGGAAGTCGGACATATTGATTTCGTATGTCAAAAAATTTAAAATTATGTCTGAGATAAACAACCCAAATTTCAATAAAATCGAGGAAAATCCACTGATTTTGTAGTTAAGTAAAAGCATTTTTCTTGTAATGTTTGCTGAAATTAACCACGTGTCGTTTCTGCTAAACTCGCCTACGGCTTGTGACGTGAATAACTCAATAAATATTACACACCTGTTGAGTAGTATTTGTATATCCGCCCACTATTATTCGGCCGGGATGAAAAAAATGTTTGTTCTACACCAAGCGCAACAAGAAGCTGTCTATTAATTCGAGCTTATAAATGGACGTCGAGCTAAATTGAAGGGAATTGGAGGTTCTCTGTCGCCTCCGGGTGCTTTGTTGTTTGTGCTTCGTGACATAATAAGGATCTCGGATTTGACGCACGCACCTGGAACTGGTTTAGGTTCACAAGGACATAATTCCTTACGTTTCTGCGACTTTCGGATTTTCGTTAATGAGAAAAAAGTTTGCAAGGTATTTCAGACCAGCTTGTTAAGGTATATTTCGTTTTCAATACTTTATTGGGCGATATTTTTAGCTTTCTTGAAAAAATTATATATATATATATATATATATATATATATATATATATATATATATATATATATATATATATATATATATATATATATATATATATATATATATATATATATATATATATATATATATATATATATATATATATATATATATATATATATATACAGGGTGATTCATTAATATGTGTAAATATTTTAACAGGAAAATTTTGAGCTCAAAATATGAAGATCTAACCCAATTTGCTTATACAAAATATTTCTTCTTACTGATATACAGGGTGTTTTATTCAGAATATTAAAAATTAATTTTTTTCATTACTTTAATGCTGCTCGATATTCCTTTATGATATTTGGCAGTAAGTTAAAGTAGTTTGGGACACATCAAATAATAGTAAAGAAGACATAAAAGTACATAAAAATCAAAAGAATTGTGCAGCCATATGTTCAACGTTAAATATCTCGAAAAATAGAGGCTCTAGCGTTACGAAAATAGAGTGCCTTATTTACAGAGAAAATATTGGAGAATCGAAAAATTATACTAAAATGACAATTCTGCCAGTGGCGTAGAATTTAGGAAACGAAAACTCTTCCCGTGCCGCTGCCGTACGCCACTGGTGATAGCGAGAAAGTCTTCTTTACTATTATTTGATGTGTCCCAAACTACCTTAACTTACTGCCAAATATCATAAAGAAATGTCAAGCAGCATTAGAGTAATGAACAAAATTAATTTTTAATAATCTAAATAAAACACCCTGTAAATCAGTAAGGAGAAATATTTTGTATAAGCAAATTGGGTTAGATCTTCATATTTTGAGCTCAAAATTTTCCCGTTAAAATATTTACACATATTAATGAATCACCCTGTATATATATATATATATATATATATATATATATATATATATATATATATATATATATATCATGTTTGAGATATGAAACTCATCATATGAGTTTAACGATTTTCACATGTAACAAAACAACAACAGTTGCACGCGTTTCTCTGACGCTACAGCTTCTTCTGGTGCGGATTTCAAACTAAAACTAAAATATCTAATGCACGGTTTGCAAAGTACAATTCCAATTTGGAAAATCCTTTCTGAGATTCTAAGAGCATATTACCTTCATTCATTGAAAATGTTGAGAAGGGGGGAGCTCTTCACATCCAATTGGTTGTTAAGTAACTTCTGGGAATGTTTATGTCTATTACTTTCTAAAGTTTCCATGACATTTTATTTTGAACCTTTTGTTCCGAAATGTAGAATTTCGAAATCCGAATTGCAAGATCTTCACATGAGCCACGGAGGCAATTTATGTCTTCTACCGAACCCCGATACAATGAAGGATTTCGATTGTTTTGTTTCTCCATCTCCAAGTTTGTCCAACCATAACTTGGCTACGCTGTTCTGATGAGGACCAAAAAGTCCGAAACACATGTAAACAGCTGCTTCCGTATGTGGGTTTATGACCTTAAAATTGCCTAATATCTTGATTATTTGCCGCTCAAGTCTTATTGTATCTTCAGATTTACTTGGTCCGGGGTCCGGTAGAAGACCTAAATTGCCTCCGTGGCTTATGTGAAGATCTTGGTCCTAAACTGGAGTGTTCGAGCTGTTAGCTGCAAATGTGCGATGGTCTTTTACAATGAAGGATTTCGATTGTTTTGTTTCTCCACCTCCAAGTTTGTCCAACCATAACTTGGCTACGCTGTTCTGATGAGGACCATAAAGTCCGAAACACGTGTAAACAGCTGCTTTGGTATGCGAGTTTATAACCTTAAAATTGCCTATATATATATATATATATATATATATATATATATATATATATATATATATATATATATACAGTGCTTTCATGATGAAAGGAACAAATTCATTAAAAAATTAGGTTTCTATTTCATGTTAAAATCCTCGGACAGGTCGATTAGTATTTTTATTTGGGCATTTTTCGCAATAAAAATTTTGTATACAGGGTGTCTCATTCAAGAGCTATGGCTTTGTCATTAGTTTTTTTAAAGGTAATACCATGTATATTATTTCACTTTACAATTCTACGATAAATTCTTATCACTTTTTGTGAACATACCATATGCCTCAACTCGATGGATTGCCAGAAACGGAGATAGTGGGTAATGAGAGGTACGATATGAAAACACAGAAATGTAATTACTAATTTAATTTTTACATATGTTCAATCTGTTGTCCGTTTACTTCGAGACATTTTTGAAGTCGATTCAATGTTTCCCGTTGCACATTTTCAATTACTTCTGGACTGATAAGTCTTATTTCCTGCCTGATTCTCTCTTTTAGATCATCAATATTATTTGGTCTATTCAAATAAACTTTAGACTTCAAATAACCCCATAAGAAAAAATCCAATGGGGTTATGTCCGGTGATCTTGGCGGCCACTCAATCGGACCTCTCCGTCCTATCCATCTGTTGGGAAAAGTTGCATCAAGAAATTGTCGAACAGCGATTGAATAGTGAGGAGGTGCCCCATCTTGTTGAAACCATATCTCGTTATTAGGTATGTCAGGATCTTGTGGGTTAGGAAACAAAACAGCTAAAGCCGGAATGAGTTCGAACTGGAGAAAGTTCAAGTAGTCCTCTCCGTTTAGTGTTCCTTCAAAAAAATAGGGACCAACTATACGATATTGTATACATGTATTAATTTTTTGAGGCCGCTGTGTGTGGCATTCTTGCATCCAATGAGGATTCTCGGTCGCCCAATACCTACAGTTTTGTCTGTTGACGTGGCCATTTAAAGTAAAGGTGGCTTCATCAGAAAAAATTATGTTTGTAATGAAATTTAGATGTTGATTATGAATTTCAAGAATCTGCTCACAAAACTGTACTCTGCGGTCAAAATCGTCTTCTAATAATTCATGTACCAGCTTAATTTTATAGGGATGATACTTATTTACCTTAAGTATTTTATGCACGGACCCTACTGATAAATTGAAATTATTGGAAATTGTAGTAATGGATGTATGAGGGTTATCTTGGGTTTCTAGTAGAACGTTCAGCACTGTTTCTTCAGATACTCTCGGTGGTCTTCCTTTAGGTAAATCTCTAACGTGGCCGTATCTCCTGAATTTTGATTCAATTTTGCTGACTGTCGATCTAGTAATTGGCGGACGATCAGGATGATTTTCATTGAATAGATTGCAGACTTCTTCTTGTGAACGCACCCTATCTCCAAAACCAATCATCATAAGTACTTCAATACGTTCTCTCTCAAGTAATTGCATTTTCTTAAACAATGAAGTAGTGTAGTGCCTGGAGCGTTAAAAACGTGAAAACTGCGGACTATACAGCACCAGTGAATGAATTCAGATGGTACATGTGAAATTTCATTCTTCAGATTTAATGACAATGTTTACCTAAATTTTTTTTTGTACTTTTAATCCACATTTTAAATCTCCAGGTGCTCCACTATCTCCGTTATAATCTGGGAATCCATCAAGTTGAGGCATATGGTATGTTCACAAAAAGTGATAAGAATTTATCGTAGAATTGTAAAGTGAAATAATATACAGGGTATTACCTTTAAAAAAACTAATGACAAAGCCATAGCTCTTGAATGAGACACCCTGTATACAAAATTTTTATTGCGAAAATTGCCCAAATAAAAATACTAATCGACCTGTCCGAGGATTTTAACATGAAATAGAAACCTAATTTTTTAATGAATTTGTTCCTTTCATCATGAAAGCACTGTATATATATATATATATATATATATATATATATATATATATACATATATATTGATATATATATATATATATATATATATATATATATATATATATATATATATATATATATATATATATATATATATATACATATATTAGACGGCCAAAAAAAACAAAATTTTTTTTAACAAAAAAAAATTATCATGAAAGTTTGAGCCCTTAATATCAATAAAAAAGGGTGTATCGTCACGACTATCGTTTTTTTAACAGTAATCGCATTTTTTTACCTAAAACTGAAAAACAAATTTGTATTGAATAGTTCTGTTGTACAAGGTGTAGTTCGATTATTATCGTTACTTGATGAAAATGTTATATAATTTTTATACATTATATTTGATTGTTTTATCATCAATCCGATCATTCATGTCCTTCGTTAAAATATTGCGAATATTTCTTAGTTTAGAAGATATCTTAGATTCAACAGGACTTCATTTTCCTTTGGTAAGATTCAAGTTGATATCACATGAAGTTTCATCTTGATTGAATTCAAACATGATCTCAGAGATAAAAGTTGAGTTTATAAGGTCGCAACTTATCTGAAACGACCTATCAGCAATCATTTAAGAGTGCTATGACCCAAACACACATCCTTCAGTTCACACACCCTCGTTTTACGTTGATACAGATGCTCTAATGTAACAGAATAATTTAATACGTGAAGTGAGGAAGGAAAATTCTTCAAAATTTCAAAAAATTATCAGACCACTGTCTAAGGGAACTGGTTATTTGTATTCTTCGACGAGAATTCTACATTCACAATCCAACAGTGAATTATAGAAAACGTCAAGTCACCCACAGTTAAAATCTGCATATAACTGTTTCGATTTCATTAAATCCCATCAGTGCAGCTTATTCGACTCGGAAAAAAGGAAACACACGTGTTTCATTCCTCCCTGAAGTATGTGTCAGGGAGGCGGGCAGCTTGAGTTTGGGATTAACTCCTTCAGCCAGATCAGAGGATACACTTGTATGTACAAGTGCATTAAGGATAGGTGAGACGGAATATTTATGGAACATAGGAAGTGTGGGTAGGGTTCAGAGGATTAATACTGACCCAGCATTCGCCTTATAAGTTTGCAAGCAGTGACTCACATTAGCATGAGGAAACCTCTGGGAAAAGCTCATGGCAGACCAGTCGGCCCTGGGGTTTGAACCCGAGACCTCCCAAATACTAGCCAGCGGGAGTGAATGAACAAATTTCTAATTGTTCCCCAATACAAATCATGACCGAGATGGATAACAACCCAGAGCGCCCTCCACCAAGGATATTGGAAACCAAGAATTCACCGCTTAGATCGAAAATGCAGAATACTGTCCGGAGCATAGGGGAGACCGGTATCAATTGTAACAAAATTTACTTAATAATTTTTTAAAAATTAATCTTACTTTTTGAAAAGATAACTTCACTTCTATAAGATTATGTACTTAATTGGCTATTGCCTTCAAAAATTAAAACTCACAAAAATGATGTTGTTATCAAGTTAATGGATTTTCCAGTATTCTTCGACAACTGTTACAACTGACACTGACTTGGTGTCAATTGTAACAAGTGTGGTGTCAATTGTAACAGTCATGGATAGTTACAGGGTATTCAAGGAAGTTTCAAAAATAAATTTATTTTTTACACATAAAGTTATAAAAATAGTACCTATTCCATAAAAATTTAAAGAATAAGAATATAAAGAAAACTAAAAAAAAAAGAATATAATGAAAACTAAAAGAATAAGAATATAATGATTTCATTATCCTTCAGAATCAGAATTACAGTTTGTGCAAACATCCAACAGGACCATCTCTAATGAAATGATCCTTGAAGAATTTTCGGGGGAATACAAACATTGGCGGAATTGTATAACTAACTGCATTCATAGTCACACACAGAGTAACGAGTGTTCCACGCTCTTGGGATGTCACTGAACAACTTGCTTGGTTTCCTTTTCTAGCTATTGGCTTGCTTGGTTTTTGAACTGTGGAAACACCGGTTTCATCAATATTGTAAATATTCTGTGGTTCAAAAGAATGTCTTTCCAATACAATTGCTAGTTTATCAAAAAAGTTGGAAACGTTCTCTCGATTGAAATTCATGGCGCGTGCAAGGCTGGTAGCTTGAGGGGTGCGAAGTGTTAGAGAAGGGTTTCTTTTGAGGAAAGCTGCTAGCCAATCTTCACTAGCCTGATCTGTTTCATTCCATTTTTGAGGATGATTGAGCCGGTTAGCAAATGCAAACTGAAACGCTAATTTACGGGGATCCTTCGTAGTGAGCCCAAAGTACAAATCGACAGGTTTTTTACAGTATATGACTCTTGCTCTACATTAAATAGTTTATTGTGAGGATTGTATCCCACTTTACGCTCCACGTTATTTCGTACAGCATTCACAAAACGGTTCAATGAAACATGGCACATTCCATACTCTTTAGCGATTTTTCTAAGTGATTGATTATTATCAATCACTTTTTTAGCTGCTTCTTCATAAATAATTTTAGGCATCAGTCCCCTTTCGGTCTGCCGTGGTCTGGGGTTCACCATTTTTCAGAGTGAGCTGTAAAAAAATATTTCATCAGAAAAGTAAATACAGATGTCAATTGTAACACGTTACAATCGACACCCTAGCACGTGTTACAATCGACACCTCACAACCTTGAATTATGTTGATTACATTTCTATATTTTTTATGTGAAGCAGTGAACAAATAGCCACTGAGAAATAAAGCTAAAACTGTAATAAAGCCAACCCTTACCTTAAAATATAGTCACTATAAGGACTTCAAGCTTGAGAAAACAATTTGTGGCACCTCGGATATTCACTTTCACAGCGTTTTATAAACATTCGTCTACTGAACGGCCGGCGTTATCGTAACGGTCAAACAAACTGAATGACATACTACCGAACAGCTCTCTGCTCTATTTGTCACTCGTGTTTCACTAAAATTCATAGAGATGTCGTTGTTATCGGCCATGTTACTTTCGACACCTGTTACAATTGACACCGGTCTCCCCTACATAACTTCCTGACATGAAACGTCTACTCTGCAACTGTGGCGTATGTGGTTCCAAAGCACGCTAACATACTGTTTTTAAAAACTCTGGACATAGGCCAGTCAGTTTAGACATTGAAAATCGAAAATTTAACAATAATTCCAAGTTTTTAGATTTTGGTCAAGTGAATGCTACATAGAGAAAGAAACAAATCTAATTTTGTAACCTTTTCCGAAGTCCGGAACATTGTTAAAACTGCAATAATATTGAATTCAGCCTTATGCTTGTGAAAAAAATTCCAAAAGTTCTGCAAACTTGGAGTAGTATTAAATATATTATTTCATATCACGGAACATTTTTTTTATTCAAAATTAACGTTTTTCTTTGATGAACTGACCAAAAAAACTCCAATAGTTCTACAAAGTTGATAGATACTTCGGGAAAATATACCGAACAGTTGTGTAAATTTGCAACCTTTTACGTTGACCAGAACATGTTTATTTATAATTTTTTTAATTCGTGGTAATTTTTTCGAGCAAAATGGTCTCGAAACAATTACAAAAGTTTTGAAACTTGGTTACAAATTTAGAAAACATTTATTCTGAAGCATTTGCAAATTTGCAACCTTGTACGCGGTCCGGAACTTTATGCAATTAGCAAAAATATAAAAATTATATTTTTTACATTACATAAAGTGAACAAGGAAAATTCTTTAATAATTTAAAAAATTATCAAACAATTTTCCAAGGAAGCTGGTTATACGTATTCAGCAACGCAAAATCTGCATTCACAATCGAACGGTGAATTATAGAAATTGTCAAGTCACCCCGACTCAAAATCTGCATACAGCTGTTTCGATCTTATTAGATCTCATCAGTGCAGCTTATTTGACTCGGAGTGAATTAACAAATTTCTAATTGTTCCCCAATACAAATCGTGGTCAGTAACACTGGCTGGATAACAATCCAGAGCGCCATCCCACCAAAGATATTGGGAAACAACACCGCTTAGACTGAAAATGCAGAAATTCGTCGCTTAAACACGTACCTCTCATCAGTGCAGCACTGATGAGATCTAATAAGATCGAAACAGCTGTATGAGATTTTTAAATTATTAAAGAATTTTCCTTGTTCACTTTATGTAATGTATGAAATTGACCATGGTCGACTAGTATGTTTTTCATGATTTAATGATATTTTTGCAGATTGCGTAAAGTTCTGGACCGCGTACAAGGTTGCAAATTTGGAAATGCATCAGAATAGATAATTTCTGAATTTGTAACAAAGTTTCAAAACTTTTGTAATTATTTCGAGACCATCTTCCCCGAAAAAATGACCACGAATTAAAAAAATTATAAATAAACATGTTCCGGTCAACGTAAAAGGTTGCAAATTTATACAACTGTTCGGTCTATTTTTTCTGAAGTATCTATGAAGTTTGCAGAACTTTTGGAATTTTTTTTGGTCAGTTTATCAAAGAAAAACGTTAATTTTGAATTAAAAAAATGTTCGGTAGGTACCCTTAAATTGGTTGCAAATTTGATACGTGATATGAAATAATATATTTAATATTACTCCAAGATTGCAGAAGTTTTGGAATTTTTTTCACAATCATAAGGCAAAATTCAATGTTATTGCATTTTAACAATGTTCCGGAATTCGGAAAAGGTTGCAAAATTTCATAGTTTGTTTTTATCTCTTTCCCGACCCTACATTGAATTTTGAAAACTTTTGGAATTATTGTCAATTGATTATCTCAACTGACTGACCTAACATACTCACGAGAGTGCGCTCATGAAATACTTGTAGCGATTTACGCAAATATTCAAAATCAAATCATGCAAAATCTTCAATTATGGAAGAATTTTCCTTGTTCACTTTATTAAAATTAATCGCAACAAAAAAATTTATACTTTAAAGTATTCTGACTCAAATCGTGAAAAATAAACAAGTTGACCATGGTCTATTTGATATATTACTATCAAATAGACCATGGTCAACTTGTTTATTTTTCACGATTTGAGTCAGAATACTTTAAAGTATAAATTTTTTTGTTGCGACTAATTTTAATGAGTGAAATAATGTACAATAAAAAAACAGCATTTTCACACATCAAGATTCAGTTTATCTCTGTCGGAGACTTGAATGATTATACCTCACGTTTTCGAAACGCTCCGTACCTTTTTTTCCGCCCCAGAAGGCTAAATGCGCCTGGAATAATTAAACATTCTGGGTAACGTCAAAGTTAGGAACTCATCAGGGCCCGCGGTTTGCTTTCCTTGCCACGCGGACAGAGAGGAACCCCCTTTTGCGGATAATCGACTACCAACTCGCTGGAAATTGTTCAAGGTATCTCGTATGAGGGTTGGGGATTAAGGGTTGGATCGTGCTCAGTCTAACCGCCTATAAAAACATGCATGTTCTGTTAGATCAAAAATATAAGCACTTGAATCATCATTAACGAGATATCGCGACTTCTCATTATACTAGGGGAGCCTGAGATGCTAAATGGGGATTTACTCGAGCGTCGTGGGGACCTTTTGGATTGTGGAGATTAGATGTTAAAACGTTATAATGATGCATGCCATTTCACTGGGGGGGGAAACGTGTACAGATTTTCAAAAATAAAAAAAAACGTTATATAGAAATACTCGAGCGCGTCAGATATTAATAGTTTATACACCTCACATCGTCTCTAATAAGGAAGGTAAGTTAATCTGACCAAAACTCATCGCCGATATTCTATAATGCAAAAAAAAATCCTGACATTTCCTTCAAAATAAAAATAAAAATTTAACCGTGCTTGAGGATTCAAGGTGATGTTTTCTTTTTGCAACTTTGTGAGTATTCTATTTCCTTATGCCACGTGCAAATCGTCAGATTAGTGAAATGCATACTCTTCTGCATATAATTTACTCACCTTGCTTTAAATTGACGCGCTCGAGTTTTTCGAATGATCGATTTTTTTTCACTAATCTGATCGGCTGCCCTAGACGAACGTCCTCATATTCAGGGTTCATGTATGGTGGGGATACTTAACAGGGTGCAAGGTTTCCCTCAATATGTTATTTTGCCGCGCTTGAGTAAATCCCAAAATCCCCTACTATTATATATGCTCATATGATCCTTGTTCATAATAATATTTACAGAATATTGTAATACTTATCATCTTCAATATTATGTAATTTTCGAGTACGAAGTTGTTAGAAATATTCAAATTTTTAAAAATTCTAGATAGAATAACTCATTGTTACATTGTTGAAAAAATTTGGGACCTCATCAGTGTCGTTCATCAGTTACGTGTGGCTATCAAGCAAAATATCTGTTTTACTCGTACAAATCTACCTGATGAATGGAAGTGTCTTGGTATAGAAACTAATATTGTGCGCTAGCTCGGCATGTAGGATTATTCGATTAACGTCGATATTTCAGTATTCTTTATTTTCTATATATCAATCAAGGCATAATAATTTTCTAATAAATTTTTCTAATAAATATAAATTTGTTTATGGAGAGAGTTTTCTTATCTTTTCTATTCCAATATTCTAAACTCTAATTTTTTTCTCTCAGATATTTCGACAAGTGAGAAATTACTAGAAGAAAGTTCTACATTTGTTTTTCCACAAAGAACTGCCATTTCTACAGAAAATTGAAAACATTAATTAGAAAACGTATCATGCTAATTGCAATATTCAATATTCACAATTTCTCAAGATTTAGATATTTTTTATGAATTTTGTTTTGTTTCAGATTATGGTCTTCACCTGAATAAGAATGTTAGCGAAAGTTCAACACCTAAATGATCAGTGTACCTTTGATAGATGCTGTAAAATGATTAGTCCAAAGTATGCTGCAGTGACAGCTGCTATCTACACACTGGTGAGTAGAAATAGTCCACCAAGTTAATTATTCGAGTGTTTAGGCTAACGTACGACAGAGACCTGCGAATCATCGCGACTCTTTATCGGCATCAATGTGCAAACATCCGACTTGGCCGGAATACATCGGAGGAGGTGCAAATTCGGCGTGGAGTGAGGCAGGGATGCATCCTGTCTCCTTTAATATTTAATATATAATCGGAATATATCTTCAAAGAAGCACTGGACGAGATGGGCCTTGGTATTAAGGTAAACGGAATTAACATCAATAATTTGAGATATGCGGACGACACGGTGCTAATTGCTGCTAGCCAAAAAGAACTGCAAATACTCATGAACAGAGTGACCAAATCATGTTACAAGTATGGGCTAAAGCTCAATACTTCAAAAACCAAAGTTATGGTTGTTAGTAAAACACCAATACCACCAATACAAATCAGGGAATACGGGACACAGCTAGAAAAGGTTAACAACATCACATACCTGGTCGCTAACATCAATGACAACTGGAACATGAGCAAAGAAATAAACATCCGTATCGAAAAAGCCAGAACCGCCTTCTTTAAATTAAAAAGAGTTCTCTGCAACAATGAAATCACTTTAAAACTAAAAATCAGACTAACACGATGTTACATATTCTCCACATTGCTCTACGGAGTAGAGAGTTGGACGCTGGCCGACTCATTATTGAAAAGGCTGGAGGCTTTTGAAATTTGGGTCTGCAGAAGGATCCTACGAATAAGCTTGATAGAGCGAGTAAGAAATGAAGTGGTCTTGAAATGAATGAAGAAATGCACAGAAATAATTAAGACAATAAACTATTCCGAACTGCCATAAATAAGATTATAGTCAACATGATTGCCAAAGTTCGATAGACGGACAGGGTACTGGAAGAAGAAGAAGTTTAGGCTAACTGAATAGCATTCGGTAGATCCCGGGTTCAAACATAAAAGTTTTTCTCGCAGGTTCTCACTTGGCCTAGAATAGTTACTGCTTTCAAACTCATTAAGACGAATGCTGGGCCAGTATTTATCACCTGAATCCCATCACACCTTTTCTTCATTTATCCGGTCTAATTCATATACACTTCTACTTACAAGTGTATCTTCTGATCTGGCTAGAGGAGTTTCTTCTTATAACTCAAGCAGCCCGCCCCCCACGAACATCCTTAAGAGAGGAATGGAGCATGAGAAGGCGTCTCCTCATTTCCTTTCCTATCAATAGTTTTTCTAGGATTTTATTACTTCTACTGTGTATTTATTTATAATTCAGTTAGAATATCTTTCATTTAAATCTCGGAAAACTACACAATAATCTCAAATTCAATTGAAATTTCGTCATAGATCAAATGACAAATAATGTGCAGGGCGATGCAATTAACGATTAAAACAAATTCGGAATTTACGTGAATTAAATATATTTGATTAATTTATATTTTCGCAGCTTTAAGTTTAACTTGCATTCGGGATGTTATTAATCAAAAATTTATTCTTCAAAATGAAGGAATATAGGAGAAATTTTAATGAAAATGTAAGTGATGTAAGTGACCTGGGGTTCTGATTCGATATCAAAATTTCAATGGAAAATCACATTTATGAGATATAGCGTCATTGAAACACGGTTATTATAAGTTCTCTGCTTATTTTTTTGGGCGTTTCATCTACCGAATTGACATCATCAGATCATAGAATCGGTTTTCCGTTCTATGATTTGTTTCTATGATTTCGCCTGCAACGCGAGATAGAGAGTCATAAATGCACCACTGGTAATCTTCTCTTGAACTTTTGAGCGTGATATTATTGTGTAATTTTTTGTTACACTACGTGCTCTTTGAAGTGTTTATAAGATCAATTTATAAAAGAAGTAGAAAACGAAAACGGTACTTTGAATTTCTTAGACGTTCAGATTGCTAGGAATTTGAATTCTCTTACTTTCAACATTTATAGAAAACCAACCTTCACTGATACTTTAATTCACACCGACAGTAACCAACACATTAAAATAAAACTCAGTGCTTTTCATTCGTTCAAACATAGGTTGTTCACTATTCCATTATCCGAAACAAATTTTCAAACTGAAGTTAATACAATCAAATTATTATCCACCAATAACGGTTACAATGAAAGTCTTATGGATAAGCTCATTGGAAAAAAACGAATAAAGAATCTGTTGCATCCAATATACCCCACGCAAGCTATTAATGAAGAACAAAAATACTTCCCAATAAATGATTTGCCAAATTTGAGCAGCAAAATTTGTAACAGACTAACAGACTATCGAAAAATAACGTTTAAGCAATTTGTACAAAACTTTCCTGAATTTCCACAAAACCCAATTGTTGCATTCAGGTAACAAAGGAAAGCGCCTTGACCTTCTTGAAATTCTCGAAATAAGTTCCGCTCATAATAGTAAATTACCTCATGTAAACGAACAAATTGATTTTCCGTTATCACCTTTGCCATTGTCTGTTTTATAGAACAAGATGTATTACTCTCTTGTAGTCAGTCTTGATAATGAGTTCATAACTCGAAACATGTCGACTATCCTTTACTGCTGAATATAGTATCTAATTATTTTTGTATAGTGAAACTTAAGCCGAGTGTGTTTTAATTCAAAGTTTGAACTTTATTATAAGATATTGTTCGCCCTTGCGTTATGAATCGATAACGAAAATATAATTTTCGTAATCCCATACTGTGATTTTGATTTAACGGTATTCAGATGCCAATTGAAAAGTCAGTGTTAACGGCCGGCGGCCGTTAAGAAATCACTCGTTCAAATATTTATTTCAAAACATCATTCTGCTTACAATAACAAGATTGAAATCTTGCTCCACAGCGAGTTGAAAGAATAAACCTCTGATTTTCATTTCGCATAGGCTAATAATACATCTTCATTAACCACCTTTACATTCTTGCTTTTACGCCACATTTCAAAATTTTCATATGCTTTTTGATATCGCTCTTGAGTTATTTTCGGCAGTTAATCAACACTCGCTGCACTGCACATGATTCTCCCAATATTTCTAAAGGAATTTGATTTTGTTCCTCAATTTCATCAATTTTATCCATGGTCGTCGTTAAAGCGAACTTGAGAACACAAAAAACTGACGTTGTTTATAAAACTGTCAAACTGTTCCATGACAACACGACTTTGGGATTTTTCTTTAGAATTGCGAGGTACGGGGTTTTTTATTTCTTCGGATCAAAATATAATCTTTCAACGGGATTACGAAAAGTCTTTAACGACACACGGCCGATACGCAAATAACGGATTCGGTTAGTTATAATACAATATCCAACCTCATCCGTTATTTGCTACATATCGGCCTTGTTACGTTAATAACTATATAAATCCGGTAGCGTCTCCATTCAATTCGTATGATTAAAAGGACGACAGGTGTCGTGAGGCACAGGTTGGAACGAAGTTTATTTCGCTATATATCATGTATTAAATTAAATAGCTGTCAGAATGAAATAAATTAACAGCGTTTGAAAGTAATTAAATGTGAAAAAAAGACGAATGAATAACTGGATATTAAATTAAAATTAGTTATTTTTTTTTAAGATATGGAAATAAACATTTTATAATCAATTAGCATGAAAATATGAACTTTAATGTCCATCAAACCTTAGTAATGATTGGTTTGTGTTAATTAATGTAGAACACATATTTTATGTGAAGTGTCTCGAGAAAATACTATATGGATAATAGTAATCGATCTTGTTGAAGATTTTAGTGGATCATTGTTAACTATTCAATCGAATTCATTCAAATAAAAATTGTAATGAAGGCCCTGAGTTTTAACCAAAATTAAAAATGAAATTAATTATTCAGATACTTGATTATCTTTGTACGAATAGATACTAGATTATTTATTATATAAATATTATAATCAATTTTCCACTTCAAACTCATACTTAATCTATAATAATATACTAATGTTATACTCATATCTTTATATTTATTTACAATATCAACTTCTTTTGAATCACTTCAACATTTAATTCGTCATTCATAAAATAACAGTACGCATATACGAATAGAGCTAACGCATACGTTTAGCAGCACTGTCGTGTCAATCGTGTCTGATACAGTTTTGTACCTTGAACCCTTTCATTCTTCAAGTTTCTGGTGTATAAATTGTGTAAGGAACTTCGTGTTAGTAATATAATGATAATAATAATGTTATTTTCGGTTTTTGTAACTGATTTATTGAATTTTCAAACATGAGAGTTTTTGGAATGTTTAGAAATGTCTTTACTTTTTATTGCAGAATATATCTATCCTTGTGGTTCTTCTATACAGTTGGAGAATTTCGGTGAACATGAAGAAATATACTACTCTTGAAGATGTTTATTATGGTGAGTATTTTCTTTTTCATTTTAACATACGCTTGAACAAATTGAAAAGTTTTTATATGAAAACTTCAAATTTTTGAGAGGTAACCGAGAAATTGAGAAATTTCAAGTTTTACCACTTTTTCAATTTGGAGGTGATTTAAATCCTTCAAAAAGTTTGTTTCAGCTTCATTTATCTTCAAAAATGTCCTAGAAGGCTGAATTTCAGGCAGGCTCATAACAAATTTCCACATCTTTTGCCACCGGTTTGAAAACTATATATATATATATATATATATATATATATATATATATATATATATATATATATATATATATATATATATATATATATATATATATATATATATATATATATATATATATATAATATATATATATATATATATATATATATATATATATATATATATATATATATTTATACCATCTTTATACCTCCATCAAACCTTATACAACGGATTTAAAAACCTCTCGTGCTTACTTTCGATGCATTGCATTATTATTTTTGGGGAAAATACGACTAAAAATTTAGCAAGTAGTAAAAAAATAGTAAAAATTAAAAATTTATTGCTGTTTCCAAATACAAAGTATTTTATCACATGTCAGTTTAAATAATAGTACTGTAAAAAAAAAGAACAAGAAAAACATTGAATATAAACATTTAACGGATCACAACATCTATGCAGGTCTATTTGCAGAGTATCAAAAATCGCCACGCTTTATCTCGGTTTTCAAAAAATTGTCGACAGTATAAAAAGATTTTTTACTTTTAGTTCTCATTTTTATTCTGGAAGCCTTTACTTCTAGTTGCTCAATATTATTTGGTTACTGGTCGAATAATTTAGGAGAGAAATAGTTCAGGCTATATCTGGATTTCTCAAGTTTCAGGAACTCAGGGTTAATGTTCATATTAAGGCGGGTATTGTATGAGTGTTGTGCATTGTGTGTTGGGTACCTATTGAACTACATGATCCTTTATATAAATTAATCATTCCAGTATATATCTACAAGGCATAGTTAAAATTCCTTTTTTTTAATGTTCTTTCACGTCTGATCTATAAGTAAACCCCTCTATTATACGTATAACTCTTCTTTGTAAGCTAAAGATTCTTCTTGCAGGAGGAGAATGCCCCCAGGTCAGACTTGCATAGGTGGCCACCGTCTCGAAAAGGGAGAAGTAACCCATACGTGCTATCATATCACTTGTAGTGTTTTTTAGATTTTTAACAAGAAATATTGTCTCTGCTGATTTTTTGGCAATTATTTCAATATGAACATCAAAAGATAATTTTGGATCAAAGTAAACTCGATATTATTAGCAGGTTTTCGCTTTGAAAACCTGCTTATTAAAATGGGTGCGATTAGCAAAATTGGACCTAGGACCAAGATAGTTTTTCGTTTCATGACTTTTTATGATGCTTGATGTTTGTATAAGCTTATGTATTTAAGCGTTGTTTACACGATAAAGGGCGCAATTTTGAAGCAATAGAGTTGAAAGTTTGTAAATAGGTAGTTTCGTATGAAATCTTGAATTGAATTAGTTTCAGTTCGAATTGGTTCGGGGGTTGAGCCTCTGGGGGAAGAAATAAATCTTGTTTACACGAAATTTTGAAGCAATAGGGAAGAAAGTTTGTAAATTGGTAGTTTCGTATGATATCTTGAATGGAAATGGTTTTGGTTTGAATTGGTTGGGGGGTTGACCCCCCTGGGGGGAAATAAATCTTGTTTACACCACAGAAGGCGCAATTTTGTAGCAATAGGATTGAAAGTTTTTATCTAGATAGTTTCGTTCGATATCTTGAATGGGATTGGTTTTGGTTCGAAATGGTTGGAAGGGTTGACCCTCGGGGAAGGAAATAAATCTTGTTTACACGTTAAAGGTCGCAATTTTAGAGTAATAGGGTTGAAAGTTTGTAAGTCGGTATTTTCGAAAGATATTTTGGATGGAATTGGTTTTGGTTTGAATTGGTTGAGGGGTTGACTCCCCAATATATAAATTTAATGATCGAATAAATTTTTTTCACACGATAGAGGGCGCAATTTTGGGACCATAGGGTTGAAACGTTGTATCTAGGTAGTTTCGTATGATATCTTGGATGGTATTTATTTCGTTATAAATCGGTTGACCCCCCCGCAGGAGCAAATAAATATTGTTTACACGACAGAGGGCGAAATTTTAGTTTTTTGGATTTGGAACAAAAACCATGATTGAATAAATAGATTTTTCAAACTGGATACGTTTTGAAAACCTGATTTTCTAATGCAGCTCGCTGCGATAGTGTTTTATTTTTATTAATATTGTCTTTGCTAATTTTTTGGCAGTTTTATCAATATGAATTTCAAAAAATAATTTAGTATCAAAGTACACTCCCAAAAATCTTAAGTGCGTAAATATTAGTTTTGTTGTTTTTTTAGAGTAATAATAATTTTTTCTGTTTTTGATGTATTATTTTGAAGTCTATTTGCCACTTCAATTACTTAGATTCACCTGTTCCCTTCAAAATTTCCCTTCATCTGTGATTATCTCCATAGATTCTATGAGATACTAAAAATTTCATTTATTCATATAAACTCACAAGAGGATCAAAAATCATCAAGTTGATAAGATTCTCGGGACCGGGTAATGTACTACAGATGGCGCAATCCACCTCATCTAATTACAGTGCACAAGTGAAAATTTCGTATTTCATTAGCATATTACTGCGAACCGGGTCAAGTAAATCGAATTAGCCAGACGCTGTAAAAAGCACTCCGGAAAAATGAACGTAGGCCGAAACTTTTCGCGTATCTGCAAAATATGGACCACTTGAAGTTCGCGCAATGTTCCGGCCTCCCTGCCGCTTTTGTCTCAATTCGTGAAAGCGAATTCGGGTTGGCGGCATCGGGGGGATTAACGCGTGCCTCCCCCGATGATGTTCTCCCCTATTTTTCGGATTTTCGCACGACCCGTCGATTTTACGCGAAAGAGAAGTGTTTCTCTTGGGGGGATAGTAAAAGTTTCTCGGATTTTTATATCAACTTTCTGGTGATAATATTATATGGGATATTTAAGGGGAATTCATAAAAAAAAAATTCTTCTGCATTATTCATCTTCCTGTGGTCTGAGTAAAAAAATATATATATATATATATATAAATATATATATATATATATATATATATATATATATATATATATATATATATATATATAAATATATTTGGTTTCGGATTTTTTCTTGATTTACATATATTTTCTTCTTGATTTGTTTTCTTGGGTAATTAAGTCTATTTACAACTGATGATATATCTATATTTACATACACATTAAGAAATGTTTTAACGTTTCAGCAATCACTGTTGCCTTCATCAGAAAAATTTTTTCTTCTCATCCATAGCTTTCTTCCGTACACAAGAGTAGCAAATTCATTTAAAATTGCCACTCTTGTGTACGAAAGAAAGCTACGGATGAGAAGAAAAAAAATTTCTGATGAAGGCAACGTTAAAACATTTCTTAATGTGTATGTAAAAATAGATATAACATAAGTTGCAAATAGACTTAATCACAAAAAAAAAACAAATCAAGAAGAGTATATATATGTATATATATATATAAAATAATAATAATAATAATAATAGTAATAATATGACTTTATTTCACAAATGTGTATACACAGCATTTGCCCAGGCAGGCGAAGATTAGCGTAAGCTACTCTTTAATATGTATATATATTTATATATATATATATATATATATATATATATATATATATATATATATATATATATATATATATATATATATATATACAGGGTTGCGATAAAGTATGGAACCAAGTGAATATCTTTCGAACGAAAAGGAGAATATTTATGAAATTTTGCAGGTAATTCCAATGGCGCAAAATGCATCTGATGTATTATTTTTTATTGATAATATACTTCCGGTTGTACCGGAAATAGACCTTAGGTCGCTTATTTTAAATAGGATACCCTATATATTATTACATTTTTAGATTCTGCTTATGATTCTAGGCAGATTCTATGCATTACGTCCTATACCTAAGTCTAAGCGTTTCTGACATATTTAGATTTTTATGTCAAAAACTACGATTGCAAGCTCTAATATAATTATCAATTGTTCCTATAAGGAAGCCTTTTTTACTTACTTTGCGTTAGATTCCTTGTTGAAAAGGACTCACTTCAATAGATTTTGAATAATATTTGGATAACTAGTTATACAGGGTGTGCAAGAAATAAGATCTAAAATGAGATTGAGAAAACTGACAAAAATTAATTTTTTCAAATGGAAACCCCCATTTTCTTTATTTTATAGTATTAAGCATTCAAAAAGAACTTTGTATGAGGCTATCTTCACCTAAAATTTGAAGTTTTCAAAATATTGCCAATTTGATATTCTAATATGACAATTTTGCATTCAATCGTTAAACAATTAGATCTTGGATAGCCACGATCGTATTTGACATTTCAAGTCATCGTTATACTCGTTTATTACTTACTACATATGCATACACACAACATCAATTTGTTTATCTGAACGTTTTTTTTACGGTAATGTAAAAAACTCAAAAGAAGTTGAATTGATTTTTGTCAGTTTTCTCAATCTCATTTTAGATCTAATTTTTTGCACCCCTTTTATGGTTAGTTATCCAAATATTATACAAAATCTATTGAAGTAGGTCCTTTTCAACAAGGAATCTAAACCAAAGTAAGTAAAAAAGGCTTACTTATAGGAACAACTGATAATTATATTAGGGCTTGCAATCGTCGTTTATGACATAAAAACCTAAATATGTCAAAAATGCTTGGACTTAGGTATAGGACATGATGTATAGAATCTGCCTAGAATGTTAAGTAGAATCCAAAAATGTAATAATATATAGGGTATCCCATTTAAAATAAGCGACTTAGGGTCTATTTCCGTTACAACCGGAAGTATATTATCAACAAAAAATCATACATCAGATGCATTTTGCGCCATTGGACTTACCTGCAAAATTTCACAAATATCCTCTTTTTCGTTCGAAAGATATTTACTTGGTTCCATACTTTATCGCAACCCTGTATATATATATATATATATATATATATATATATATATATATATATATATATATATATATATATAAATATATATAAATTCACTAAAAATTCTGGTATTTTCAAAATTTGGTAAAGGGAGTGGCGGGGAGGTGCATGAACATTTTCCAAACCGATGCAAAAGACGTGGAAATCAATTATAAACAACATATCCGAGATTTAGCCGTCTAGGAATATTTGGAGGGTGTATGGGTATAAAAAACAAACAGTTTTTGAAGGATTTCTGCATTCTTACACAATGTCCAAATTGAGGGGGATTATAAATTTGAACGTGGATTAAGTTGATATTAGGGAAGCACCTTTCGGCGGTCAAAACTTCTTTCTCTAGCCGCCGCTATTTTTATGTATATATTTCTTGTTTTTCGTGGTCTTTGAAATTTTGCGCTCCTCCACAGCGTCTCCACATTGAGTTAGAGGGTTAAAATTTCGTACGTGATTTAGTTGATATTAGGGAATTATTCTTCAGAGTTTAGGCGATTCAACTTTTTTCTCTAAGTACCGGCATCTTACTGTAGATATTTCATATTTTTGAAGTTCTTTTTTAGCTCCATAGCTCTTGCTTATTGAGTTGGAGTGTCGAAATTTGGTACGTGGATTGAGCTGATGTTAGGGAATTATTCTTTAGAATTAAGGGAATTCAACTCTTTTTCTAAACCGCCGATATTTTACTGTGGAGATTCCAAATTTTTTCGTAGTTTTTGAATTTTACTGCAAATATCTTTTGCTGATTGGGTTGGAGGTTTTAAATTTGGTACGTGGATTGAGTTGATGTTAGGGAATTATTTATTAGAGTTTAGAGAATTAAAATCTTTCCTTAATCCCCGCCATTTTACTGTAGAGATTTCATCTTATTTTTTGTGGCACCACAGCTCAGCTGGTTGAGTTGTAGTGTTAAAATTTGGTACGTGGATTGAGTTGATGTTAGGAAATTATTCTTTAGAATTAAGGGAATTCAACTCTTTTCCTAAACCGCCGATATTTTACTGTGGAGATTCCAAATTTTATCGTATTTTTTGAATTTTTTGCAAATAACTTTTGCTGATTGGGTTGGAGGTTTTAAATTTGGTACGTGGATTGAGTTGATTATTCATTAGACTTTAGAGAATTAAAATCTTTTTCTTAATCCACGCCATTTTACTGTAGAGATTTCATCTTATTTTTTGAGGCTCCACATCTCAGCTGGTTGAGTTGGAGTGTTGAAATTTGGTACGTGAATTGAGTTGATGTTAGGAAATTATTCTTTAGAATTAAGGGAATTCAACTCTTTTCCTAAACCGCCGATATTTTACTGTGGAGATTCCAAATTTTTTCGTGGTTTTTGAATTTTTTTGCAAATATCTTTTGCTGATTGGGTGGGAGGTTTTAAATTTGGTACGTGGATTGAGTTGATGTTAGGGAATTATTCATTAGAGTTTAGAGAATTAAAATCTTTTCCTTAATCCCCGCCATTTTACTGTAGAGATTTCATCTTATTTTTTGAGGCTCCACATCTCAGCTGGTTGAGTTGGAGTGTTGAAATTTGGTACGTGAATTGAGTTGATGTTAGGAAATTATTCTTTAGAATTAAGGGAATTCAACTCTTTTCCTAAACCGCCGATATTTTACTGTGGAGATTCCAAATTTTTTCGTGATTTTTGAATTTTTTTGCAAATATCTTTTGCTGATTGGGTTGGAGGTTTTAAATTTGGTACGTGGATTGAGTTGATGTTAGATAAGAAGAGTTTAGAGTTAAGGGGGTTCAACTCTTTCTCTAAACCAACTCTATTATACTGTGGAGATCTTCTGTTTTTTCGTAGTTTTAAAGTTATTGTGTAACTCCATAGCTTCTCCTGATTGAGTTGGAGAGTTGAAATTTGGTACGTAGATTGGGTTCATACTAGAACACTAGTTACTGTGGAGATTCCTTGTTCTCTCGTGGTTTTAAAAATCTTTCGTGGCGCCATAACTTCTGCTCATTGAGTTGAAGGGTTGAACTTTGGTACGTAGATTAGGTTTATACCTACTAGGAAAGTTTTATATAGGGGATTCAACTATTTTCATAAACCACCGCTATTTTACTGTGGAGATTTCATGTTTTTCTGTGGTTTTTAAATTTTTTTTGGTGCTCCATAGCTTTTGCTAATTGAGTTGAAATTTGGTACTGGGATTGAGTTGATGTTAGGGAAGTATTTTTTAGAATTTAAGGGATTCATATATTTTTCTGAACCAACTCTATTTTACTTTGGAGATTCCTTGTTTTTTCGTGGTTTTAAAGATTTTTTGTAGCTCCATAGCTTCTGCTGATTGAGTTGGAGGTTCGAAATTTGGTACGTAGATTGGGTTGATATAAGGAAATTATTATGTAGGGGATTCAACTCTTCTCCTTAACCGTCGCCATTTTATGTTTTTCCGCAGAGTTTAAGACTTTGCTCTCCTCCACTGCCCCTCAAAGTCGATTTAATGGTTCAAGACTTTGTGTTTCAAACAACAATTAGGGGCAAATACGACCTTAGTGACGGAATGCTGCAGCTCTCGCGATCTTATTATCTGACAATCAAACTAGATCGATCGAGCCGCGGGGACCGTTTCAACTCGGCAACGGGCCGAAACGGCCGATAAAATAGTATTGGAGTTTGTACTTCGTGATTTTTTCGAATTGCGAGAACCCTGATTGGCTACCGCTTCTCAGTAACGGCGTCGTATTTCAGGAAAACTTCGCCGAAGGTAGATCGTTAAAGCGAAATTTTTATTAAATGAGTGCAACAGCAGTTCACCCAAGAGATGTATTTACGCGATATTAGAAAAAAAAGAAAGAAGGGAAATTGCTTTTCCTACTTTGTTTCTGATCGGATATTTCGGACCACATGCAGTATTCGAAAATTAACGAATTCTTTGTGCGTTCCTTCGCTTCGAGTTTATACTAGATGAACGGCGGATTTTAATTACAAGTTTTCCTGAAATGACTCGAGTGGATTTGATTCTTTCAGAGGATCGAAAAAATCAGAAGCCTTTGGATGATTTCCGCTGAAATAAATTTTAAAAAAAGCAGTAGAAGCTCTTCTTTCAATTTAAATGACAATTAAGCTTTTTGACTAGATATTTGAACGGGTATTTCAGACCCCTAGAAATAATGAAAAATATTTTTCATATAAAAAATTCGTGAGCAGCAGAGCTCCACCACTGACGTCATATTTTTCTTGCGAAATGCATCGCGTCGCGATGCGATTCTAACGGATTGAATTATATTTTGAAAAATTACGCTTAAGTAATGTCCATTAAGTTAGCAGAGCAAAGTCAGCAGAACAAAAAAAAAATTATGTGAAAATTATAAGCTAATTACAAGCTAATTAAGTGCCCTTAAATTAAATTTCAAGCTCCTTATTTAAAAAAAAAACGCATGCTCTGCTAGCTTAAGATAAACTTAGCAGAGCGTCATGGTAAAATGGACTGGAAAAAAAAATGATAATGTGAAAATTATAAGCTAATTACAAGCTAATTAAGTGCCCTTAAATTAAATTTCTAGCTCCTTATTTTTAAAAAAAACGCATGCTCTGCTAGCTTAAGATAAACTTAGCAGAGCGTCATGGTAAAATGGACTGGAAAAAAAAATGATAATGTGAAAATTATAAGCTAATTACAAGCTAATTAAGTGCCCTTAAATTAAATTTCAAGCTCCTTATTTTAAAAAAAAACCGCATGCTCTGCTAGCTTAAGATAAACTTAGCAGAGCGTCATGGTAAAATAGACTGGAAAAAAAAATGATAATGTGAAAATTATAAGCTAATTACAAGCTAATTAAGCGCCCTTAAATTAAATTTCAAGCTCCTTATTTTAAAAAAAAAACGCATGCTCTGCTAGCTTAAGATAAACTTAGCAGAGCGTCATGGTAAAATGGACTGAAAAAAAAATGATAATGTGAAAATTATAAGCTAATTACAAGCTAATTAAGTGCCCTTAAATTAAATTTCAAGCTCCTTATTTTAAAAAAAAAACCGCATGCTCTGCTAGCTTAAGATAAACTTAGCAGAGCGTCATGGTAAAATAGACTGGAAAAAAAATGATAATGTGAAAATTATAAGCTAATTACAAGCTAATTTAGTGCCTTTAAATTAAATTTCAAGCTCCTTATTTTTAAAAATATATTTAAAAAAATATATGCTCTGCTGCCTTTAGGGAATGATAGCAGAGCGTGTTTAAAAATTGGCATAAAAACGTTTTTCTTAGCATAAAACGTAACTACTATTTACAAGCTAATAAACTGCTATTTCGCCAAAAATTTTTGCTAATGAACAAAAAAAGGTCAATCGAGTTGAAAAAAAACGTGCGCTTTGCTAGCTCAGAACCAAGTCAAGAGTCCAACTTCTGCAAAATGATAGCAACATATTTGTGCGTCAACTAAAATTAACAGCTAATTACGAGCTGAATCACTGACCTTAACTTTGAGTTATTGCTACAATTCACAAAAAAAAAAAGAAAAAAACATCATGCTCTGCTGGCTTAATGAAAAGTAAGCAGAGCAACGTTGCATACTTCACTGAATTGAGTTCAATAGACTAATGTCGAGCTGATTGATTGCGCTTAGTGCGACTCAATTGCTTTGTTACCTTTTGTTTTACCTACATGCTCTGCTGCATTTAGTCAATGTTAGCAGAGTTGGTTTGAAAACTTTGATAATAATGTCTCACTAAGCATTGAACTTAGCTACTAATTACGAGCTAATAAATTGATTTTTAGCAAAGTTTTTATGCTTATAAACAAAAAAAGGTGAAGCGAGTTGAGGAAAATCATGCGCGTTCTGCTGGCTCAGAAGCAAGTCGACGGTTTTTTTTTTTAAATAAAGAGCTTGAAATTTAATTTAAGGGCACTAAATTAGCTTGTAATTAGCTTATAATTTTCACATTATCATTTTTATTTCCAGTCCATTTTACCATGACGCTCTGCCAAGTTCATCTTAAGCTAGCAGAGCTTGCGGTTTTTTTTTTAAATAAGGAGCTTGAAATTTAATTTGAGGGCACTTAATTAGCTTGTAATAAGCTTATAATTTTCACATAATCTTTTTTTTGTTCTGCTGACTTTGCTCTGCTAACTTAATGGACATGCTTAAGTAGCAAATCGAATAGAAAAGTGGAAAATAATTCATTTTGTTGAAAAAAAATTTGCGAAGTGCTCAGTGGTTGAGGAAAAAAATTGGAACCAACGAAGTACCAACCGGGCATGGCACCGGAAGAAGAAGGTACTGATAACGAAGTAGGTCGGGATGCAATTTGAACGTAATAGTCCACACGTTGTGTAAGAGCGTCCGTGGAAAATGGTTGAAACTACCAAAAGGCACTTTCTCAACATTAACTCAGTGTACGTACCAAGTTTGTACTTTTACTGTTCTCAGGATATTTGGATCACGTGATTGGCCTGAATGTCATAGATCATCGGAGTTTTCGACTTTAAGGGTATATCGACCATCCCGGTTCAGAATCTGGTTGGAACTAAGCTGTATCTCTTACCATTCTTCCGCTGAAGCATGCGTACAGAAAGACAAAGCTGTTGTAAAAGACTTCTACTTTTACGTTTAGAGGCCTAAAAGGGACGTTTGGAAAAATGTAACCAAATTTTCATAGTGGAAGGAAATCACTTCAGATACCAAATTTCAGCTCATTTGGTGTGATGCAAACCGATGAAGATGTCATCAGTATGTACCGGGAAGGATATTTATATCAAGTTTAGAAATATCTACGTAAAAATGGCTGAGGTTGCAGAAATTTACCCAAATTTTGACTCTTTCGTTCTGCAACAATCCCCAGCTCATTTGACTTGATGGGACCCACTGGAGATGCCAATATATACCGGGAAAAAAAAATGTATATATATATATATATATATATACATTTTTTTTTTCCTGGTATATATTGGCATCTCCAGTATTATAATATATATAATATATATATATATATATATATATATATATATATATATATATATATATATATATATATATATATATATATATATATATATATATATATTATATATATATATATATATATATATATATATATATATATATATATATATATATATGATATGAGATATCTGAGTGTCTTCACTTTCAGTAAGACACTCAGATATCTCCAACGCCCTTTCCCAACATCACACCCAAACAGGCCACATTATCGATTTCCCCAATACAAGAACTATTGCTCCCGTCCGATCTTTCAAATCCCGAATTTTCCGTGAAGCTG
The DNA here is from genome assembly GCA_030704885.1 of Cynegetis impunctata. Lineage (NCBI taxonomy): Eukaryota > Metazoa > Arthropoda > Insecta > Coleoptera > Coccinellidae > Cynegetis > Cynegetis impunctata. The sequence goes on from JARQZK010004369.1 coordinate 623,815, forward strand.
TAGAAATAGAAAAACGTCCAAATTGTTTGAACACCAGAGATGACAGTCACAGACTCCCATCAGCATGGAAACCACTTCTCAGTGGTCGCCATGTAACGCCCAATCAGAGTGCATCCCGCACTGATGAGCGTGAGTACCCGCCCCCCTCCCCTATTAATAAGGCCACGCGACGATCGGCCCGTCAGTTGACTCTGAAGAGTAGGCAGGTTGAGACTTCAGAGTTGACAGGAAGCAGTACGGTTAGTGGAGTAGGCAGGTTGAGACCACGCAATCGTATTGTTTCCGTTTCCTCCTAATTCGAATCGTGGAGTAGGCAGATTGAGGCCACGATTCTGAATTATTTCTCTTCTAATTCTCCTGAAGATGGCTTCGCAAAAGGAGCCGAAACATCGAGATTTTTCAAATCTTTCACGCGGTTCATACCGTGAACCAAGTTTTTCATATATATATATATATATATATATATATATATATATATATATATATATATATATATATATATATATATATATATATATATAAAATATATATATATATATATAGCTGACATAGTTGACATGGAAAATTAAACGAAAATCGTGGTCTAGGAGGTCCAAAACGAATTTGGAAGATGTTTAAAAAAAATGGGTTTTCAATTTACCCCTTTGATGGTTCCTTCCTTTTTCGCTTTTGAGGAAACGTACACATGAAGAAGTACTCTTATTTGTGGACGAACTATCACCTCTTGAAATTAATGTATACAATTCTGGACCACCTTATATAAAAACTACTCCTTCACTTTGCTCTTGACTTTTATATATACAGTACAATCGTCTATTATTTTCGAAGAAAATACGACTTAAAACAATGTTTTATCAGTGAAGTTGAATGGAATTACTCCAATATTCAAGACAATTACACGTTTTTGTGTAATATCATAATAATTTCTCGTTAATATCGAAAATAATCAGAATTTATTGTGGTGAATCTATTCAATATTGAACTCTCCATTGAAGCGACTTTTCGAGTTTTCTCAATAAATAGGCATTCTCGAAGGTTTCTTCAGTATCGATTATTTAATCACTTACACTGAAGCCCCCTTCAACCCATTCGAATTGTTCGTATTAATTATCTCAAAATGTCCTTGAATTTTCAGGTGTGCAGTTTGCTTATTTCGCCATCATAGGAACACAGCTCTTCATGATCTGCTTAAGCATACTGCTGCTTATAGGAATATATAAAGTGAGTACCTACTTTCATACTTTTGTTTCATTAGTATTTATACATTATTATTTTAGAGTTTTTTTTTCGACCTCAACTGGCGTGTTTTATGAGTACACTAGACGCAGAAGCAGAAAAATATATATACAGGGTGTAATTTAATAAGTTCATATAAGTATGAGTCCGCAAAGCCTTCATCTTTGAGTTACGGCTTGTTGAAAATTTCATTTTATTTTTGACATGACATCAGACAAAAAACATTGGAATTAACTTACTAGGCGAATCGATTCTTTTTTTTTGATTAAAAGAAATAACGCATGACGCACGTTTCGGTGGAACTTTACCTTCTTCAGATGCTAATGGCAAACTGACTATGTTTCTCTGTTATATCGAAAACAAGAAATAAAGAGATGACAAATTGTGTAGAAGGGGTAAATAGAAAGATGGTTACAAATAATTATTAGAATAGGAAAAACCAATTCTGAACTGCTAGTCAGGTAGTTCGGTAATTTTGATAAAATTGAGAAGGGGGCTTGAAGTATGATCGATTGGGCTATTCAATAGGAGACCGGAATGCTTGTATTTATTTATCTGTAATGATTCTAAAAAATTAAGTTTAATTCCCTCACTTTCAGCATTTAATATTTCAAAATCGAAATTGAATGTGTGATTTTCTTGGATTAAATGGTTTGGATAATGTGAATCCGACTTTTGATTAACATTTCAATTAAGAAATTCTAGTTTGAAATCTTCTGAAAGTTCTACCAATGTAAATTAACTGCTTTCAAACATTCATTAACACTTTACACCCTAATATAAAACTCACTTTAGAGATTGAAAAAGATAACTCTAAAGATTTGAAAATAACAAAAGTAGATAACAAACATAATTTTTCAATTTTTCGCAAACCATCACACACTGATAGCATCATACATAGTACTTCCCTACATCCATCCCAACACAAAATGGCAGCTTTCAATAGTATGGTACATCGTTTAGTAAATATTCCACTTTCAAAAGCCAATTTTAACATCGAGAAAAAAATAATTAAACAAATTGCCGTATATAATAATTATGATCCCATAATAATAGACAGTATGATAGATAAAAAGTTTTTGATAAATGCGATTAGCCAGGTGTATCCCCTTACTAAAAATAATATCAAATATAACTGCCTCACTTTCATCGGAAATTCAAGTAGAAAACTTAAATCTCTCTCATCTAAGCAGAACATTAACATTGCTTATCGTCCCGGTAATAATTTAGGAAATCATATAAAAAATAATAAATCCAAAGTTCATAAAGACAATAAATCAGGAGTTTATAAAATTAATTGTGGTGATTGTGATAAGTTTAACATTGGTAGAACTTTCAGAAGTTTTCAAACTAGAATTTCAGAACACAAACGTAGCTTTGTTAATCAAAAGTCGGATTCGCATTATGCAAACCATTTAATCCAAGAAAATCACACATTCAATTTCGAGTTTAAAATATTAAATGCTGAAAGTAAGGGAATTAACCGAAATTTTTTAGAATCATTACAGTTAAATAAATACAGGCATTCCAGTCTCCAGTGTTGCCGTTTCGTTTCTGAGAAATATGCTAAAACCTATCGGGAAAAATGCTAAAAAATGCCAAATAAAATTATTGATATGCTAAAAAAAATGCCAAACAGTTTAAAAGTGTTTTTCAATACAATTATAAAAATTTGAAATTTATTTTGATTAATACATAATTAATTGAATTAAAATGAAAAATAAATAATAAGAAAAAACTTGTCTAAATAAAATTATTTATTTTATTTTTCATTTAAATATGAACTACCACAGAGTTGATTCATCGTCCATCGAATTTATTAATAATTAATTGATTTTAAGCAAAATTAAAAAATATATATATAATTTAGGTAAATTTTGTTCTATGCAACTTCATGTTGTCCGTACTTCTACTGTCAGAAAATGTTGTCTTGCATATTTCTGATAGGTAATAGACCCTTGAAATTGTATGTTCACAATCAAAAAATGTAAGTGTGCTCACTTTTTATTAAAAACGTAAAATGAAAATCATCTTGATCGTCGCTAACTCGCTTCGAGTGCTGACTGAGCGATTCCCCTAATCGTAAAACGTAAACAAAAATAATCGTTTCTTCGAATATTGATGAATTCCCCTATTAGATATTTATGTTAGGTTTCAGAAATGCCAATAGACTTTATCTTGTTATGCATTTATTGCTTAGGAAAAGTCATTCAACTGCTAATATCCATAGCGGATTGAAAATCTACTATTATAGGTAGAGGGAGGCCAAAAAATGCTAAAAACATGCAATATGCTAAACTCAAATTTTACATGCTAAATGAGACAAAAAAATGCTAGATTTAGCATTAAAAATGCCAAAACGGCAACACTGCCAGTCTCCTATTGAATAGCCAAATCGATCATTATTCACACCCCCTTCTCAATCTTTTCAAAATTACCGAACTACCTGACTACCTGTTTGGTTTTTCCTATTCTAATAATTATTTTTAACCATCTTTCTATTTACCCTTTCTACACAATTTGTCATCTCTTTATTTCTTGTTTTCGATATAACAGAGAAACATAGTTAGTTTGCCATTAGCATCCGAAGAAAGTTCCACCGAAACGTGCGTCATGCTTTATTTCTTTTAATAAATGTATAAATTTTACTATTATTAACCATTGTTTTAATATGTTTATTAATTTACACCATGTATCGGCCCAATCAATTCGAAATTAGAAATTGTAAGTTTTATTAAATGGTTTGAGTAATGAGAATAGCACTTATTAGATTTTTTATGGAGGATATAGTATTGTTATACGGAAGTTGAGGAGGTTTCTTTTCGATCCTTTCATATATCATATTTGAATTTGAACTCGGACTATCTTGTTTTGTGATAATAAACAGTAAAATCAAGTATGTATTTCATGATGAATTATCACGTTGTAACTACAGATTCAATCAAGCAAGTGTTTTACTTCAGTTGGTTTATAATTTTGTGCAATGTTTCACCAAGTCTTAAGCGAGCAGTCAATTGACGTTGTAAGAGTGAAATCCACTGTTCCAAACGACAAATCTGCTGTTCTCTCGGTTCAAATTGAAAAATAAAAACACCCGTGTTAGAGCTTGACATATCTCTTCCATATCTTGCACACGCGTGTATTATTGCATGTGACTAATGTTGTGTTCGGGGGAAATCCTATTCGAAATTGCCCAGTGCTCTGGCTCTAAACTGGGGGAGTATCTGTCATGCAAGTATGTAAGAGAGGTATGATGTGTACACGGAATTTCCTTGTAGGCGAGTCGAGAGAAAGACAGATGCGCATGCATAATAACGATGAAGCTTTCCGTGAGATCCGAATTATTTATGAGGAAAACTCATTTCCTCATCTGCCTCGAATACGCCCGAAGTGAAGGCGCGTCGTGAAAAATGTAAATAAACCATAATTTCCCATAATTTTGTGAGTTTAAAACGAAAAATACTCTGTGGAAATAAGGATGAAACATTTGTTCAAAACTTCAATGGAGATTATTTCAGTTTTTCGTATGATAGGTATAGAGTAAATTTTCGGTGGTGGATTTTCACGGTATAAATAGAAGAATTTCAAATTGTCTCAAGATATCCATTCGAGTTAGTTAGTCAGTTTTTACCCACGCTTCATACTAAAAAATACTAAAATTTACAAGGCATGAAAATTCGAATTCCTCAACCTAGAATAGTTATTTATGTACAAAGTGCGTTATATAGATCCTAACGCCCGATAGGATCTAGTATCGCACGTGCCACGTGGTGCATACAAGATTTTATTTTTTACGAAAAAATTATTTTATTATAATGAAAAATCGATTTCAAAATCGGTTCATTGCTCCTATACTTTCCATTTTCCTTCTGCATATCATTTGTTGATATTTTGACGTTTGTGAATATATTTGTCATCATATTTAGTTAATGTCATTGCTGCTTTCTTTGTGTAGTCTTATAGAAATAATGGAAATGAAAATGAATTTACCCACGAATATTATAGAAAATGCAGCCAAAGCTGCGAATAATTAATTGCCGGAGAAATCCAGAGTCGTATTCCACATAAGGATTTAATCAATGGAAGTTGCTTCATTTCTCCTCGTACAATGAGCGGGCGTTATGATCCATAACGCCCGCTCATTACGTCCTAGGGCATAATGAGTGTGTTTATAGCTACCATATCCAAGGTGAAATGAACATATAATATACAAGTGAAATATATATATATATATATATATATATATATATATATATATATATATATATATATATATATATATATATATATATATATATATATATATATATATATATATATATATATATATATATATATATATATATATATATATATATATATATATATACATATATAAAATTCTATGAAGATTAAGCGAAAAACACCATGAAAAAAATGACAGGGAATGTGTTCATTCATCAATCCATACCTGAGGAAACGTTATAATAAAGTGCTATAATTTACGCTGACATTCTAGAAGTGTATCTGGTTTCTATAATTGGATCTTTATTCTCAAGGATAGGTAGGTATTCAAGATGAATCTATCTTCACTATAGAAATTCCATTTTCAAAACCTAATCAAACATAACCTTGAAAAAGAAACGGTGTCAAGAGACACCAGGTAGGAACAAAGTTCCTTCGGAAAATATAGAAGCAACACAATTTGCAAAAAATGTCTCGGGACGCTTGACAGAAAAGATAATTTATACTAATACAAATTGAAATAGTTAATATTGATATGTAGGGCAAAAAGCTGCAACGATATTGTAAATGAATAAATGAAAAAAGCCTGGAGTTACCTCTGGGATTCGAACCCAGTAATACGATACCAGTGTTCAGTACTCAGACCACTCGGCAGTCAATACAACGTTGAACAAAGACGCAAGAGTGTATGAAACGAGAGTATAACGTATCGCCACGTAGTCATTATTTTATGGACCAAATTTGTAATGCTTTATCTTTTCATTATGCCATAGCTGTTTCTTGTCGTAATCTGTTCTTTTATGCATATAATTAATACAAAATAATTTTGTATAAGTTATAAGCATAAAAGAACAGGCTTCATTGTGAATCGCCTGCGTAGTAACTCTCGAACAACGGGAACGCCGTCCAGTACGGAATCAGAAAGAGAAAGGATGAGAGAACATAAAGAAAGAGGGAGAAAGATAAAGTTATTACACTCTACTCCCTTGTGTGAGTCACTTCCGTCACGGTTTTATTCTTACGGTTTTAATCTCACATTATTTTTAGTTTGGTCGCACAGCGTAATACCTATCTCCTCCAAGCCTGCCGAAAGGAACTTCGTTCCAAAAAATCATAAAATTTGTGATAGTTCAAATGTAAAGACCTTAACTAAGCAAATAATCAAAATTTAATTAAAACAAAACTTTCAATCTATTTATTCAACGTTAATAGGCCAAGATCCCAGAGCCGCCAGGCGTTACTTATTTTCTCAGCAATAATATATATGGGGAAAAAAAAGGAAACACACGTGTTTCATTCCTCCCTGGAGTATGTGTCAGGGAGGCGGGCAGCTTGAGTTTGGGATTAACTCCTTCAGCCAGATAAGAGGATACACTTGTATGTACAAGTGCATTAAGGATAGGTGAGATGGGATATTTATGGAACATAGGAAGTGTGGGTAGGTTTCAGAGGATTAATACTGGCCCAGCAAGCGCCTTGTAAGTTTGCAAGCAGTGACTTACATTACCATGAGGAAACCTCTGAAAAAAACTCATGGCAGACCAGCTGCCCCGGGGTTTGAACCCCGTCGGCCCCGGGGTTTGAACCCGAGACCTCCCAAATACTAGCCAGCGTACCTAACATACTCAACTAACTAGCTTGGTAAATATATGGGATGAAGTAGTGTGCTTATGCACTCTCAGTGTATGGATACCTGCTACCCTGTGCCGACGGCCAATTTCCAGGTATCAGGTGCTGAAGATGGAAAAAACTCAACTCACTCTTCTTATTTTCTCAGTTTTGATTTTTATATATGATACCTAAGGAACTATTTCAATATCTTATGCAAGCAGCCAGACCGATCGTATAGGCCAAACATCCCGCCAGACACAAATAAAGTGTCCCTATGACTATGACAGTATGAGCGAAATGTCAGGACAGTAAGTATAGAAGGGAGATCGATGCGCATAGATAATCACTATCGCACTTAAATGAGCAAATCATGACATTTCGCTCATACTGTCATACTCATAGGGACACTTTATTTGTGTCTGGCGGGGTGTTTGGCCCATACGATCAGTCTGGCTGATTGCATAAGGTATTGAAATAGTTCCATGAGTATCATATATAAGAATTAAGACTGAGAAAACAAGAAAAGTGAGTTGAGTTTTTTTCCAACTTTAGCATCTGATGCCTGGAAATTGGCCGTAGGCACAAGGTAGCAGGTATCCATACACTTAAAGTACATATGAGCACTACTTCATACCATAAATATCATTGAGAGAAAATAAGTAACGTCTGGCGGCTCTGGGATCTTGCTCTATAAAGGTAGCACATGAAAGTTCGGGAGTGTATAAGTTACCTCGTGATTTACAGTTATATAAAGAAGGGTATAACAAGTTAAATTAATCAATTATTCAAAACAAGTCTAAAAGATCTCCAACGATGGTTTCGGATTCTACTTTTGCAGATTATATCCGTGGAAATCAGCACATGTTTCTTCAAAACAACAATTACTAAATTATAATAAATTACTGAAATAAATCAAACTAAATTATTTGAAATCCTTTGACATTTTTGACAGTGGTCGTAATAAGAATTGTAACGTCTCCATTTTTGATATACACAAAAAGCAATAGTATATTTGAGGATCATTATTTTTCATTTTATTCCTGAATTATCAAAAAATTAAATTCTACACCCAGGTTCAAACCTAGGCACCTACTGACCTACCATGAATTTCTCGGAGATCACTCTCGAGTGATACATAAAATAGAGGCTTCAAACCGTTTTTAATCAATCCGCTATGGAGTTAACCGACGAGTAATCAACATTTAACTTTTAATATCTTTTTCCATTGTATTAAAGCGTGCGAATGGACACCCCTATCACAAACGCGACAGATTTATCAACTGTAATTCGCCTGATCCGAGAGAGTTTCGGTGAACACACATTTTGCAAAAATGAACAATCTATCAGAATTTAATTAACAATTCCATTGGACGGGAGTCCCTGCGACACAAATCATTCACCAGGAGTTGGGATCTTTTTTCCTCTAACACACTCAACAAATTTGACATGGAGCCGTATATTACTTTCCCGCCCTGCCAATAAAGAATGGCATTTCGGTTTCAAATAAATTATGGAAACTCTGGCCTCTATTCGACGTGAAAATTTCTTCTTGAAAACGCTTCCTCGGGGTGGATATACATTGAATCTTAATCTTCCGATTGGATTTTTTTTGAAGGCGTCGTCTATTAGGATATTTCATTTTTTTCCCTGCTGAATTTGACTGCAGGAGGAACTGAAGGAATGCGAAAGGAAGATGAAGATAATACTGCCTTAAGTTGGAAAATATTTTGGACTCAATATTTTCACTAGCTGAATTCGAAAAACATAATAAAAATTAATGTGTACTTTTTCAGCTTGAGGGAATTTTGTTTTCGAGTTGTCGCGGCTCTCAAATCACAGTGTATAGTTGCAGATCTCTAAGAGAAGAGAGTATGAGAACATAACTCCAATGCTGGATGAACAAAGCTACAGATTTGTAGCATGAAAAAGATAACTAAGCTTTCGTACAGCCGACTTGACAATTGTGGAGACGTCTAAAAATTCCTAAAAGATGTTTTTTCTTGGTTGGCACAATTAATTCGTTCTCCAATAATAATTGAGGATCAAGGAGGGAAGTTTTTTTTGAGATCCTGGTTTCCTGTGTCTCGGTGGTATTCATCATCATCACTTAGCCCTCTGCATTTACAGCTGGATATAGGCCTCCCACAATCATTTCCACTGCCTCATTTCCAATTGACTTCTATTACATTAATGTCGTTGGTCCTTTGTGTAGACGATCTTCCCCTACTACTCCTATCGGCTCGCATTCGAGAAGTATTTTCGTCAATCTATCATCCGCCATTCGGGCAACATGCCTAGCCCAGTGCCACTTAAGACTAGCTATCTGTGATACGACATCAGTGACACATGTTCTCTTTCTCAGATCTTCATATAGGACACTCTCGCAACGACATCTCAAGCATAGATCTCTCCATTTTTCGTTGGGTTGTTCTCACCTTCTTGGCAGATGCGATGGTTAGGGTGAGGTTTCCGCACCATAGGTCATAATCTTCAGAACGCACTTATATAAAACTTTTCGTGATAATGGCATCTTTGTTTTGAATACACCTTTCAGTATTCCGTAGGTAACCAAAAAATGTGTTATTCTTCAATTCACAGATTTGTTTGTGTCTTGTTGTGCTTATGCCATGACCCTGGTTATCATAGCTCAGTGCATGGCCGTAGCCAGAGGGGGGGTTATGAGGTCAAAACCCCTCCGAGATCCCGAAATTTACTTAGTAGTATAATTTGATACTAGGTTTAAGAAGTGCAAGTATTATAAAATACACAATACAACAGAGTATTCAGCGACATATTTTAAATCATCGTGCATTACAAGCATACTAATATTTAGAATGAATTAACTAAGAGATAAAATGAAAACAGAAAACCCTGACTCATAATGGAAAACTCTAACATCGATGTGTGAAACCATGTGGGTTGAGGACCATAACATCCTACTAAAGTTTCGGGAACTTCTCAAAACTATCATTGGCACCTAGGAAGACCTGAGCAGACTGAGATCATTAATTAATGGGGAGTATGTTATGTCTTAGGTGGGGTGTGTTCACATAGTGTGACTCTTTTTAATGTCTTACAATCACCTCTATGTGATTTGAAATCTGCAACTGATCATGTTGGAAACATAGTACACCCTTTTCAGAATATGCGAAGAAATATTGGTGTTTTCTCGTGTCTACAAGAAAGCTAAATTGTTACTAGCTTATGCTGATGAAAAAGTCAGGCTTCCTCGTGTCGCTGCATTACAACGCAACCGATATAACACTTACTTCAGATCCAGAACCATATTTTGGCGTTGCGATGGCAGTTCCCCTGCTTAACAACTTCACAAATCAGCTGCAAGGATCACCAAGGAGTTTTCCAGAATTTGAATTCTCTGTTGCCGTCTGTATGTTGCAATACTTTTGTTTAGTTTGTAGAAGAATTGTTGGGAAAAGTAGGCAGAGTGTGATCGTCCATCAAATGCTATTGAAGCTCTTTCCGAATGCAACAAAGAATTTTATCCTAACATCTTCAAGCTGCTACAAATATTTTCTACTCTACCAGTAACCACCCGCACGTCAGAACGTACGTTCCCAACACTTAAAAGGCTGAAAGCATATTTGAGGAAAGCTTGTGGTCAAAACCGGCTTCTTGGACTGGCCTTGATTTCAGTTCACAGGAGTATATCGATTTCAACAGATGAAGTTGTTAATATTTTCGTTTCAAAACATGGTAGAAGATTAAATTTTATGTCGTAAACTTTTTGCTTTATAAAAACCACAGGGCTGTTTATTTTATTAATATGAATAATGAGCAGATAACTAATGATATGTTTCTCATAAAATATTCCACTTCAAAAAAAATTATTAATATTGTATAGTAACGGATTATTGTTCATCTTCAGTATGTTTTTCAACACCTATTAATATTTAATGTCATTCTATTGATTGATCTGATCTATTAAATAGGAAAACTATGAAGGTTCAAAAAAAATATTCTAACAAAACAAAATCATTCATCATCATATATTTTATTTGGGCAACTTTATCCAAATTTTGAAAATTAGCATGGATATTGGTGTTTTGGGTTTACATTAAACAAACCTGGTCCTGGCTACGGCCTTGACTCAGTGGTATTAAAAGCAACTAATTCATCAGATCCCCTGTTAGTTATGAACTTAAGGTCGATGTTATTGACCCAGCTTTCGCCGTTATAGTGGTCATCTCGACCTGAAAACTCATCTGTTAAGTTTCAGTATGTTACGAAAACATTTTTTTTAATTACTAAACCTAATACGTGTAACACGTGATTGCGCCATTGCTCTATTCTCTCTTTTTCCCCCATAAATCAAGTTGTTACATTCGGAATAAGTTCCAATTTCTGCTCCGAAATGAGGCTATATAACCAACCCCGCGGTTTCGGTAATAATTTTGCACAGTGCCGAGTGCATAATTTATTTCTGGCGCGAAATACGTAACTGAAATTGCGGCAATATATCTGTAAATCAAATTATCATACACGCAGTTGTTGTATACGTACAGAAGAGTTATCGGTTTACGTTATAATTATACGGCTCATAAATATGGAATATTCTCGCTCGTTTTCGAGCTCTTTAGCATGCTGCTGATCCAAATTGGAATTTTCGCCCATTTGGAAATTCACTACATTAATAAATAGTTCTCTCGTAATCAGAATTTTAAAATTCGTTTTCCGTTACTAGGGTCGTATTTTCTACTATTTTTTGTTATTTTCCAAGTACAAATTCTTAACCCCCTTCAAGTTTGGGGGTGCTTTGAAGGTGAATAAAACGAGAAAACATGAAATTCATGCATTAAAATAGCGACTCTTAAGGCAAACACGCGAAACTACCAAAAGGCACTTTCCTATCATCAAGTTAAAATACGAACAAAATTGCAACCCTCTAAAAATAAGAAATCTCTACATGAAGTATTTTCTATTATTTTTTGTTATTTTACTTGTACAAATTCTTAACCCCCTTTAAGTTTGGAAGTGCTATGAAAATGAACAAAACCTTGACACTCTCTTTTAATATTATTACTAATTTTAACTAATGAATCTTTGAACTCAAAATCAGAAGGTGATGAGATGTGAGACCGAGTACAAGAGAAAACTATGAACTTTGTTTTTTTCCCATTTAAAATCAATCTTTTCACATCACACCAACCAATGAAACTGCTGTGTTTTTTAAATTTTCACAAGTAGCTACTGTTTAACACCAATTCCGAACGGCCAATAAGCTTTACTCAACTTATTAATTATTTGAATCACTAAACCTCGTACCCAGAGCCGGATTTACGAATTTGCCGCCCATGGGCCCAAAGTATTTCTCCGCCTTCGCCGCCCAAACGCGATAATTTGCCACACCTAAAATACTAGGTACTATTTGAACATCAATTTCTTAAAAATAAATTCGAATAACATCTTAATAACGTCATAGCTTTATATAACCTCACTATGATCTAGGAATAATGCTGATTAGTAGGTACTTTGTTATGTGGAATATTTGCAGAGAATCTATGATTTCCTTTTATACCTCAAGATATCATTTTAAGTGTTAAACCAAACATAGTACAATTATTGTTATCATAATTAACGGAAAAATATGGATTAAAGGAAAAGTTACATGTTTCGTCACTTGTTGCCGACGAGATTTGAACAAAACCCAGTAGTCCTTCAGTTTGATTTTTGTCTCATTATTGTTTACCAACCATTCAGAAATTAATATATTTTGAAACCACATAAACTAAAAAAAAATCAATTAGCTTTTTTTCAAAGTGGATTGAAACATCAGGAAATTAAGAAATCGAAAACGATTCAATGATAACACTGTTTATTGAGAGCTAAAACATTCAATTCATAGTGAAACTTTTCAAAAAGTTCAGACTCAAGTTTTAAAATTTTTTTACGCCTAGCTTTAATGTTAGCGAATGTATCAACGACATCATTAAAGTCAAGCTTACAAGTCAAGTCTTTTTCTATGGCAAAAGAGTTAACTAAACTTTTCTGGCCAACATTTGATCTTAAATAATTTTTTACTCGTGAAAGACTAGAAAATGAACGTCTGCTGCACAGTTGCTGGCTGGTGTACACAAAAACATCTTTAGAGCTACCCTTACATTTGATTATGAGTTCTGGATATCTTTGGACAAAATATATCTGTTCAATTGTGACAGCGACATTTCTTCTCTACTGGATGCCTTTTCTTTACACAGGCCTTTCAAATGATGACATTCAACAAGAAAAAAAAGGAGCTTCAAAATCTGTTGAGTAATTAGTGTATAAATCTGAGTGAAAACAATAATTCTGCATAAAACGCTCTTGATTTTTTAGCAAAATTTAACTGGCCTTCCAAAGGACCCCGCACATTTAGTTAGAAAAAATGACGACAGCTAAATTCGCTAATTTTTGGATATATTATAGATACTGGCCAGCTATGAAATATACCAATTTTAAATTCTGTTCCCACGGCTGGTTTGGGATATAGAGTGGTCCAAATGTCAATGTCTCGATAAACCATCTTTACAATTTTAGAAAATGCTGTTAATATAAAGACTTTCTGTGAAATGCGATAACCTCAGTGGGAAGCTATAGCTTGACGATAGTCACTCATATAACTCAAAATTGAATCCGACATATACAGGCTGTTTACTCGATGGGTTTGTGTACACGGTCTCAACTTCGACAATTATGTTTCAAAAGGCTTTATTTATTACTTAATAATAACAAAGGATACTCGAAATAGTAGACGGAAAGTACAACTCTCTACCATGTACAATTTAGAAAGAATGATGGTCTAATTTGACATCACCGAATTTTTCTTCTTTATATTTTATACAGGGATTATTTGTGAGGTACTGAAAAAATAAATGAGTTCATTGCCAAATCGAATAGTTAAAAAACCGGCCACATTCATGTTAAAACTTAAGTTCATATACCGTATGTTCGTTTCCTAATGTCGTAAAATGAGAGTGTCTCTAATGATTCTAATGGGACTGATTGGATTTCAACGAGACAAGTAAGAATAGTATATTCAGTTTGTATTGTTCAGGGTGGTTTGGAATCGCTTCTTCCAGATCCATAGACTAACTTTTCAAGATACGGGTACAGTGAAATACGTTCTTTGACCATAAGTCTAGTATCCTGAGTGAATAATTATTTTCACATTTGAATATCAATTGAAATCGCGTTGTTTACCGAATCTATAATTTTAATGAAACGATATTTCATGTGCGGGAGCATACCAGAATTACCAAGGTACCACAACACCATTGCCACATGAGCACATGTTCCGAGTGTTCTTGGACCTGATTTACAGGTACAGTAGTACCCCGACACCGACTCTCGGTCTTCGATTAATTTTGAATCCATAGCTGATACTTTGTAACATTTTTATATCTCGAAAATAGTCTCAACCTAACAAGGTTAATATCGAGATGAGCTTCATCAATTTCTAAATTAATATCTTGATCACCTCAAGATGAAAAATAATTAATACATGTTTATCTACGAGGTATGCCTGTAAAAATGAACATACGGTATAAAAACGTCAGTTTCAACAAGATATGTACTTTTTATAGACTAGATTAACTTACTCTCCAGTACCTCACAAATAAAAAGTTTTCAAGTAATAAAGAAAAAAAATCTGTGATTTTAACTTTTGGACCACTTTTTTTTTCTAAACTATACATGGTAGGAAGCTGTATTTTGCTTCACTGTTTTAGATGTCGTTTGTTATCAATGAAGCTAGAAATAGAGTTTTTGGCATAAAACTGTCGAAGTTGAAGCCGCATACACAAACTCATCGAGTAAACAGCCTGTATATGCCGGGCTCATTTTCAAGTTATTTGGATGGCTTCCTTTAAAGAACGGTTTTTTAGTGAAGTTATCATATTCCAGTAAAAATTTGTATGTTAACATCATTTTCTGAAATTATGAATATGATTTTTTTGGACATATATATTTGGACCACTCTATATCCTAAACCAGTCGTGGGAACAGAATTTAAAATTGGTATGTTTCATAGCTGGCGAGTATCTACAATATATCCAAAAAATTAGCGAATTTAGCTGTCGTTATTTTTTCTAACTAAATGTGCGGGGTCCTTTGCCGCCCCTAAAAATTTGCCGCCCTGGGCCCGGGCCCATGTGGCCCATGCCTAAATCCGGCCCTGCTCGTACCACAACATCCATACCTAATCGGGATTTGAACCTAGTGCGCCTACTTCACAGATGATCAGTACTCAATGCTAGACTGCGATACTGAGGCAAACTGTCAACACTTGTGCAAAAAAAAATAATTCAAATTTGCTTCAAGACTAATAAAATTACCAACATAATGCCTACAAGCGTCAATGAAACAAAATATCTCAATTTTATTATATAGGTATAAAACATGAAATTCCTGCATTAAAATTACCACTCTTAAGGCAAACACTTAAAACTACCGAAAGGTACTCTCCTATCATCCACTCAAAACATGAACGAAATTTAAACCCTCTACAAATAAAATATCTCTACATAAAGTTAGGGAAAATTTTGAAAACCTCAATCTCACTTGGAAACAGGTTTGGGATGCAAAAACCTCTCCATATTTAGTCACCACTTACGCGTGAGCAGCAAAGCTGCCTCAGTAAGATCTTAATTTCTCCTCATTTCTATGTTTTTCATATAAAAGGTTAATTTGGAGGCGCTGTGAAGGTGACCAAAACCTTCAAACTTGAAGGTTTACAAACAATTGTTGAAACCAATCAAATTCGCTTTCCTAACCACGCACGCAATAATTGCAATCCTTCAAACAATCTTCAGGAACTGTACAGGTGCTCAAAAACCACGGAAAAATAAGAAATCTCTATGCAAAAACAGATACGGTTAGAAAAAAAGTTTATAATAACAAAAAGCACTTCCCAGACATCAGTTCAATCCATGTACGTATTCTCAATCTTCTAACTCTATTTGAAGCTTGCTTGAGGGCACAAAAATTATTCGAAAATTGTTATTTTCAGCTCCATGCATCTTCTTGAAAACCTTAGAAGGCAGAATTTGGGTTTTGTTGTCCAAAATCCACTTCTTTTGCTATCTTTTGATTTGAACAATGTTTGCTGTTGCATTCCCTAGGCTCTCCCTTCCCCTGAGTTTGTAGATGCAAAAGTTTTGTCTTAATTCACCCGAAGTTTGATAATTTTGTTTTGTCTAAAGAACAACCCCAGATACCATATTTCAGCTCATTTCATTTGACTAAAACATATTTATATTTTGCACCATCAGCTATTTTATGTTGTCCAAAATTAACTTCCACGTCTTTTGCCAGCTTTTGATTTGAACAATGCTTCCTGTTGCACTTCCCCAGCTCTCCCTTCCCCTAAGTTTGAAGATGCCACAATTTTCACTTAATTCAAACGAAGTTTGATAATTTTGTTATGCCTTAAGAACAGCCCCAGATACCAGATTTCAGCTCATTTCATATGCCTAAAAATACGAACCTATTGAAGATATTTATATTTTGGTGAGAGTATCTCTAAAAGCAGGTTTTATTGGGAAAGTTTCATTCCGCTTCATGCAGCAGTAAAGCTGTTATCAATATAAATAAGGAACAAAAAGAAATTCAACAAAAAACTCTTTCTCGAAGGTACAGTATTGATAAACTGTAATAAGATCGAAACATTTGTCTTTTGTCCTGTAGTTACAGTGATTTTCCATGTTTATTTTTATATAATTCTCCATTATTTTATGCCGAATTGTGAATTGTGCGTATCTCGGTGCTGGTATTCATAGTCAGTTCTCTTGGAAGTTATTTGATGATATCAAATCATTTTTCTTATTCGATCTCTTTGAATAATTGAAATTTAAGTAGTTGGATTTTACTTGAGTATCTTCAATTCACATGAACAGTTGAAGTTTTTTTATCACGAGCTTTCATAATTCTTGTTGAACATTTTTTCACCTTGTACCTATCTGTGAAAAAGAAAGAAGTAGCGTTTTTTCTACTACTGCGCTATTTGTTTTAACTCCTATGGATTCTAATAAGCTCGAAACGTCAGTGTGTTATTTTTGACCAGGGATGATGTTTCACTCTGGATCTAAAAAAGTTTCCTCGGCGATTTTTGGGTATTACAGTTTTCCTCGAGTCGTATTCGCAAGGTTTAGCTGTGGTCCAGCGATTATTCCACAAAACATTTATTTATAGTGATCAGACGGAGTGCGACCACGTTAATCGTTCGCTCACAAAAGTTGCAGCTTTCGTAGATACCGTTTCGATCGCCACAAATCGAACGCGCTATTCTGTGAAATTCGCTCTATCGGCTTATATTGGATCGCAGCCCCAGAACTTCCTCAAGGTATTCGGGCCTCAGGGTAACCACTAACCAGTTCGAAGGTATGAGACGTCGTTACCGGTCTTCATTGGCAGAATAATGATTTTAGCCTATGTTGATCCCTCTCTGCATAATACGGGTTCGTGGAGGAGAGATTAGTTTATTTAAGCCTCGAACATAAAGGTTGCGGGTTTCAAATTCGGTAATTTTTTGGAACGAAGTTACTTATCGAGCGCTACTCCCCAGACACTTGGCCAATGAAAGATAGGCTTCAAATTGTGTCCAACGCATTGCTAGGCGTACTCATTAGATGTATTCGTATATACGAAGTAGTAAGCTGTGCCAGACATAATAATTATAACCTCTATTATTCATTTTTTAACTGTTCTGAAAATGTTGCATTATTATTAAATAATGAATTGTGAAAATTATTCAGCAGAAGTTGAGGATAGTGAAGATGAACTCAGGTAAGTACCAGTGTTTATTAATTTTCGTGAGACACTCTATATAAATATATATTTATGTGAATAATATAAGTATACTATTATAGATTTAGGTATGATTTTGAAGTAGATAACGGATTATCATTTTTTATTTCACAAATAATCTACTATCTAGTAGTACAATGATTTTTAGGGCATGAAATGAATAATTGAAGGAAACAAATTATTCAACAATTTTAAATTATTTTCATACAAGAAAGTAGCTATTTCATCATCAACTTTTTGGATTGAAACTCCGAGCCATTGTTACAATCTCTTTTGGATGAATTTGATTTTAGAATCAACAATGATAAAGCAAAATGTACAAGGTATAATACCACTATCGATGCAGTTGGAAACAAATATAAGACGTTCTCAAGACAGGAGGAAAAGTTCGTAACTGACAACTCGTATGTCCTGACACCAGAAGGTGGCTTCCATCTTTGCGGCCCAAAATAGGGCGAAACAGCTGTCTATTCTTTCCATCGATTGTGATGGCTATCTTGACAAGTGGTAAAACAAAAAATAGGTGAAATTTTTAGATTCATGGTTAATTCGTATAGCTAGATAGGGGGTTTATTTGATTAGTTTAAAATAAATGAGGTAGTTTCACTTTGATATTTTATACGAATCATAAACCATCAATATGGCACACGTCCTGTTATCGTTAATAACATTCACGACTTGTACTATAATGATTGCCTTTATGATCCTTATTACATAAATATATTACATATACACATATTCATATACTTATTATTAGTCTTCGCATTATTTTCGAGCGAATTCACAATGAAAAGAGTAATGGTCAGACATGTTAAAGCTAGAGATGAAATAAACCAATATTATTTTTTTATTACAAAACCCTCTTATCCAGCGAGACTGTCGGACTATCGCGTTCATTTTTATTCAGTTTCGAATCATTAAAAGACCGGCTATCCCGGCGGCCGAGTTGACTGAGTCGTACAGCTCCCAATAATGTATCGTCGTCATAAACATCTGGAAAATCTATTCCCGTGGTACGCATAAGAAGGGCACTCCGCCATATATTGCGGCTCAGTAGTTGGTCTCGGCGTTCGTAAAAGGACGCTTTTTCCCGTTTATTGCGTTGTAAACAACGTCGCTGGATCACGTCGACAAAAATTGACGCTCGGGGTTTAGATCCAGCAAAGTGGAAAGTAGTGAGGAATGAATAGGAATTGACTATTTCGGTTCGATCAAAAATTTGATAAGAATATTGTGATTTTTAGAATACAAACACATATAAATTTATAAACTAAAAATATATGTATATATATATATATATATATATATATATACATATATATATATATATATATATATACATATATATATATATATATATATATATATATATGTATTGTAACGTGTAAATTCTCTGCTTAACCGCCGCCACTGAATTCTACATCGAAATACCTTGTTTCACCTATGAATAATAGAATCGCCCAGTTAGGAATGACTTGCGTACGACGAGAATATCGAGATAGCGTCGGATTTGCACGTATTACGTATAACATTTTGGCAAGTATCGGTTGAAGATACAACATCGTTAAGTGTTAAATTATATTCAGTATCTATAGAACGAATATTCAGTAAATTAAAATTATTAATTATCTGTGCCGTCTGATAGACGTCACCATGGCTGGAGCTAGGAAGCATTTTGATTGGAACTAAAAACCACTTTGGCTGGAACATTTAACAGAAGTCACGATATAACCGCAGCTAGAACTACCAAGCAACTAGGGACGAAGATTTCCAAGTGTGGGGAAAAGATTGGGCAATCACAAGAATACAATCCACCTATAATATAATCAATAAAACGTCGATAGAAAATTAAATAGAAAACAGATAAGTCTCTTTGTATATATAATAAGAAAGTAGTAAATACCTTCATTTTATATCTTGTTGTTATTTCTGAAAACTAACTAGAACCTATATATGTATAACCAATCTCTCAGCTAGCTCGGGCATATAATAAAAAGGGAGAGTGGTTACAGTATATATATATATATATATATATATATATATATATATATATATATATATATATATATATATATATATATAATAATAACAATAATATTTAATATAGAACATCAAAACAATATTACATTGAAAACTACATTACTACATTACATTTCTATGCTACACTATGTTCTTATCCAATGAGCTGCACGATATAATATAAAAAACTGTGGTGTGCAGTAACTCCCAAATCAACAAACTAATATAACATCTATATCCAGGCATGTCGAAAATGATGACCTACTTTGAGAGGTATTCTCCAGTATTTACAAAACCCCTCAAGCATTAAAATTAAATTTAAACCCGCTTTCTTCAATCCACATATCGATCCTGAGCTTATTTCTTTTGTACGTTCCTGCTTTCAATTGCAGGGTCAAGGCATTAAAAGCCTTTGGACCAGTAAAATGTATTTGCCTTTGCATGGCCAAGCCTGATTCTAGCACATCACTTGGTGAAACATCATACAGTATAAAGTTTAAACTTCAAAATAAAACACACTTGGCTTAGGTTTCACTATATAAAAAATATTTAGATACTGTATTTAGCAGTAAAGGATAGTCGACATGTTTCAAGTTATGAACACATTATCAAGACTGACTACAGGAGAGTATTACATCTTATTTTATAAAACAGACAATAGCAAGGGTGATACCTGAAAATCAATTTGTACGTTTACAAGGGGCAATTTACTATTATGAGCGGAAATTATTTCGAGAATTTCAAGAAGGTCAAGGCGCTTTCCTTTTATTACCTGAATGCAACAATTGTGTTTTATTGAAATCCAGGAAATGATTAAATTTCATACAATGTTCGGAGAAGCCAGTGGTATTTTTATTATATATGTATTATATTATATATATAATAATACATTATGCAAACAGGAAGACGGATTGCCCATGGGATCACCGTCATCGCCTTTGTTGAGAAAAATTTTCATGAATAATTTAGAAGAAAAAATATTCAACTCTGATAATAGTTTAATTACTAACGTTTCATTATGGAGGCGGTATTTGGATGATATTTTTTGTATTTGGACTGGAACAGATAGGCAGTTAGATAATTTCCTTAAATATATAAACACTTTCTACAACTCGATTCAATGCACAAAAGAAGTAAAAAACGAAAACGGTACCTTGAATTTCTTAGACGTTCAGATTGCTAGGAATTTGAATTCTCTTACTTTCAACATTTATAGAAAACCCACCTTCACAGATACTTCATTTCATAGCGACAATAACCAACACCTTAAAATAAAACTCAGTGCTTTTCATTCGTTCATACATAGGTTGTTCACTATTCCGTTATCGCAAACAAATTTTCAAACCGAAGTTAATACAATTAAATTATTAGCCACCAATAATAGTTACAATGAAAGTCTTATCGATAAGCCCATTGGGAAAAAACGAATAAAGAATCTGTTGGATTCCATATACCCCACGCAAACTATTAATGAAGAACAGAAATACTGAATTAAATTGGCATTTACTTGGTGAAAGTTCATATTCATAACTTTATAAAGAAATAAAAAACTAACTTTTCACAGGTTGAAATGAAAATCATATTAAAACAATGGTTAAAAATAACAATTTACACATTTATTATAAGAAATAACGCATGACGCACGTTTCGGTGGAACTTCAACTTCTTCAGATGCTAATGGCAAACTAAAACTGTTTTAGTTTGCCATTAGCATCTGAAGAAGTTGAAGTTCCACCGAAACGTGCGTCATGCGTTATTTCTTATAATAAATGTGTAAATTGTTATTTTTAACCATTGTTTTAATATGTTCATTAATTTACACCAAGTATCGGCCCAATCAATCCAAGAAATGAAAATCTATTGAGTAAACGCATTTCGTCATAACATTGACTTCATCTCGTCAGATGAAGTCAATGTTATGACGAAAAGCGTTTACTCAATAGATTTTTATTTCAACCTGTGAAAAGTTAGGTTTTTATTTCTTTATAAAGTTAACAAAAATACTTCCCAATAAATTATGTGCCGAATATGAGCAGCAAAATTTGTAACATACTATCAAAAAATAATGTTAAAACAATTTGTACAAATAAAAGAAACTTGAAGTCATTCTTGGTCAATAATAAAGAAAAATCTAACATCCGAGAAAACAGTGGTGTTTACAAAATATTTTGCGACGAATGTCCTACTTTCTATATTGGACAAACAGGAAGGAATATAAACATTCATGTTGAAGAACATAAAAAGTCAATTTTACAAAATAAAAATACCACCCGCTTCTTCGAACATTGTATAAAATTTAATCGTTTTCTGGATTTCAACAAAACCCAATTGTTGCATTCAGCTAACAAAGGAAAACGCTTTGATCTTCTTGAAATTCTGGAAATAAGTTCCGCCCATAATAGTAAATTACCCCTTGTAAACGAACAAATTGATTTTCAGGTATCACCTTTGCTATTGTCTGTTTTATAAAATAAGATGTAATACTCTCCTGTAGTCAGTCTTGATAATGTGTTCATAACTCGAAACATGTCGACTATCCTTCACTTCTAAATACAGTACCTACCTAAATATTTTCATATACCTAGTGAATCTTAAGCCAAGTGTGTTTTATTTTAAAGTTTAATCTTTATTATTTGAATTTCATAACAAGACAAGGTAAAATACCTCACGAATTTGCATAACTTATGATATACATTCTTCAATTTCAAATCTGCTCCACGTTTTATAAATGAGACTCATTCGGTATCTTCAATTCCACTTATCTTATCGATCACTTTATCGAAAACCGTTCACGCAAAAACTTCTGAGTAAGGATTCATTCAATTTGACGAATATCCTGTACGATATTGAGTGCAGCTCACTACCAATTTTTGAATGAAAGAAATGGATTCGACAGGACGTTTTTATCGGCAAAACAGTCCGATAAGTGAATTAGAAGGAGAGGAAAAATAAATCGAATATCTTGGAGCTATCACTCCGCTGTATATAAAATATCCATTCTCTCAAGATTTTGTCAATACACTCGAGTTTTCTTTGTATTTTTTCATCCAGTCTGATTAAATAAGAGCTGCGGCATCGTAGATTAGTGGCATACCGCATCCGTTCAATTTCCATGAGAAGGTATCCTATATAAGAAGTCAGGACTAGAATTCGTTCGTAACACGATGTTCTGCTTTAATTTCGCATAGCATGAGGCATGGAGGATAAATAAATAAGTGGGGTAATTTATATTCGTGAAAGAACCTTGGGATTTTTCTTTTTCCTCTACAGTTGCTGTTGATTTTTCGACATTTTGTCGTTTTTACTATCTGGGGGAATCATTTCTACAAGTTGAGTACAGATTATGTTCCTCTTAGGTACATTTAGCAACAGGCACGGGAATAATAATATTACTTGGCACGTTTCACACTCCAAGAATACGAGCAATTATTGACAAAGAGCTTTTAGCAGGTTTTCACTTTGAAAACCTGCTTACTAACCTGGGACCAAGATAGTTTTTCGTTTCATGACTTTTTATGATGCTTGGCACCAAAAACTCAATTTCATATATCTCTCTCTAAATATATACCTACATATTATCTAATATATAAAATTCTCGTGTCGCGGTGTTAGAAGTTAAACTCCTCCGAAATTGCTCGACCGATTCTCATGAAATTTTGTGACCATATTAGGTAAGTCTGAAAATCGGCCAACATCTATTTTTCATACCCCTAAATGTTAAGGGGGGACCACCCCTTAATTAAATTTTTCAATTTTTCAGACAAAATTTTTTGTTCTATTTTTTTTATGATACAGAAATCAAAAATACATACAACCCTAAATTTTCACCCCTCTACAATCAACCCCTATTTTTTATTTTTTAAATTCCTCCGAAATGGCTCGACCGATTCTCATGAAATTTTGTATGCATATCGGCTAGGTCTGAGAATCGGCCAACATATATTTTTCATCCTTTTTTTTTATGATACAGCATCCAAAAATACATACAACTCTAAATTTTCACCCCTCTACGATCAACCCCTATTTTTCATTTGCTAATTAAAAACTTCAATTTCTTGGAAATATTTTCATTTTCATTTTGTCATGACTTAGAATTAAAAATAATCATATTACTTTCAATTTTTTACCCTTCTACGATCAACCCCTATTTTCCATCGCGATTTTCATTTTTTATCCACAGATCCGCAATAGGATTGCAAGATGGCAATCGAAAATAACAATAGTCGGTCCGAGAATAGGTCGTAATAGATTGTTCATACCCCTAAGTGATTAGTGGTATGGTGGTCCACCCCAAACATTTTTATAAATTTTTTGGATAAAATTTTTATTTTTATTTTTTTATGATGTTGCATTAAAAAATACATAAAACTCTTTTTTTAAATTTTTCTAAATTTTCACCCTTCTATCAACAACTCATATGGGCCTCGGTAGACCAGCGGTGAGCGAGTACCGCCTTATACCGTTTGTTGACCGAGGATGTGGGTTCGAGTCCCACTTTGCTCTTGGGCGTTGTGTATGTCCTGAATTTAGTGATTCTAATTATGAGATTGAGTGTTGGGTAATGTACATTTTTTACAAGCCCATTGGCCGTTCGGAACCGGCGCTAAACTGTAGGTCCCCCGAGTTAAAAAAAAAACAACTCATATTTTTCAATGGCCATTTTAATAATTTAAACGTTTGCCGGGTCAGATAGATTAATAGATAGATAGATAGATATAATGATAGATATATAGTTAGATAGATAAATAGATAGAAGTATAGATAACTATCTAGATAAATAGATAGATAGTTAGATAGATAGAGATACATCGGCAGATAGATGAATAGATAGGAAGATAGATAGATAAAAGTAATTTATATATGGCAGAACAACGTTTGCCGGGTCAGATAGATTGATAGATAGATATGTTGATAGATAGAAAGATAGATAACTATCTAGGCAGCTAGTATATATATATATATATATATATATATATATATATATATATATATATATATATATATATATATATATATATATATATATATATATATATAATATATATATATATATATATATATATATATATATTTAGAGAGAGATATATGAAACTGAGTTTTTGGTGCAAAGCATCACAAAAAGTCATGAAACGAAAAACTATCTTGGTCCCAGGTTAGTAATATATATATATATATATATATATATATATATATATATATATATATATATATATATGTATATATATATATATATATATATATTCGTACCAAAAGCAATCCCATCCAAGATCGTACAAAACTACTTACTTACGAACCTTCAATCATATTGCTCCAAAATTGCGTGCTTTATCATGTAAACAAGATGCATTTCTTCCCCCGGGGGGTCAACCTCCCAAAAAATTTGTACCAAAAGCAATCCCTCCCAAGATATCATACGAAACTACCTACTTACAAACTTTCAACCTTATTGCTCCAAAATTGCTGCCTTCATCGTGTAAACAAGATTTATTTTTTTCCCATCCTCTATATATATATATATATATATATATATATATATATATATATATATATATATATATATATATATATATATATGGGCCGCAATTTTGGAGCAATAAGGTTGAAAGTTTGTTATGATATTTTGGATGGGATTGCTTTTGGTACGAATTGGTTGGGGGTTGACCGCCCGGGGGAGGATATAAATCTTGTTCACACGATAAAGGGCGCAATTTTGAAGCAGTAGGATTGAGGATTTGTAAGTTAGCAGTTTTGTATGACATCTTGGATGGGATTGCTTTTGGTATGAAGTGGTTGGGGGGTTGACTCCCTGGGAGCGGAAAAATATCTTGTTTACCCGATAAAGGACGTAATTTTGGAGAAATAAGTTTGAAACTTTGTGAGTTGGTAGTTTCGTATGATATCTTGGATAGGATTGCTTTTGGTACAAATTGGTTGGGGGTTGTCCGCCCGGGGGAGGATATAAATCTTGTTCACACGATAAAGGGTGCAATTTTGAAGTAGTAGGATTGACGGTTTGTAGGTAAGTAGTTCTGTATGATATCTTGGATGGGATTGCTTGTGGTATGATTAATGTTAATCATTTTAATTTACAAATTATAAAAGAAAAATTTCAATCGAAGTGAAAACTTCAAATGCGATACCGGTTGCTAACCCGGCCTGAGTGGGATTCAACTGCTCCAAATGCAACAGTCGCCTACCCACTAAAAACACCTATATTCTTTAGGTTTCCGGGCATTAGCCTACTAAACCTCCAGTCTCGCACTTAGATTAAGACTGTCGTGCTGCGGTCAGCACTAGAACCTGCTCCTTCCTTATGTCTATATTTCAAGACCCAAGAGTCTTGCGTCGCGTCGCATTATTTTTGAAATCAAGTAAACATACCTGACGACTGCCCATGGCGTTCACTGTCGACATAAGGTATGTTCGCTTCATCCCAGGTCGGTTCGCTGTTGAACAATGCTCATCACTCTGACATCGAGATTCAACATCCGTCTTCACTCTCGTCGTCTGCAACGAGCAACATTCGTCTTCGAACCTGATGATCCGCTTCCATCCCACCGTGCCGATCCTCTGTTGGGCGCTGCTCCTTACTAGCGATCCGAGTTACTTTGTGTCTAATGGACTAGCATCTCTGCCCTTTTCACTCTCGTTGTCTTCAGTCTCGCTTGCCATCAAATTCATTTTCCAGGGCGATGCTGCTTCCTCGGTGGTCTGATCTCGAATGATGAAATGCTATTTTTTTTTTTTTTAACGAGGTGAAAACTTCAAAATCGATACCGGTTGCGAACCCGGCCTGTGTGGGATTCAATAGTTGATATATATATATATATATATATATATATATATATATATATATATATATATATATATATATATATATATATATATATATATATATATATATATATATATAAATATATGTCAACATTGCCTACCCACTAAAAACACCTCTGTTCTTTCGGTTTCCGGGCATAAGCCTACTAAACCTCCAGTCTCACACTTAGATTAGGACTCTCGTGCTGCGGTCAGCACTAGAACCTGTTCCCTTCCTTGTGTCTAAATTTCAAGACCCAAGTGTATGTCTCTCTGCGTCGCGTCGCATTAATTTTGAAATAAAGTAAACATACCTGACGACTGCCCGTGGCATTTTCTGTCGACTGGAAGTATGTTCGCTTCATCCCAGGTTGGTTCGATCTTGAACAATGCTCATCACTCTGACCTCGAGATCCAACATCCATTTTCACACTCGTCGTCTGTAACTGCCATTACTCCGACATCGAGATCCAATATCCATCTTCACTCTCGTCGTCTGCAACGAGCAGATCCGCTTCCATCCCACCGTGCCGTCCTCCTTTGGGCGCTGCTCCTTACTAGCGAACCGATGAAGAACGTGTCTGATGGACAATCTCTCAGCCCATCTAGGTCCTTCTTCACTCCTCGTCGTCTTCAGTTTCAGTCGCTTGCCGTCGAATTCACCGCTTTCCCAGGGCGATGCTGCTTCCTCGGTGGTCTGGTCTCGAATGATGAAATGCTAATTATTAATACCACAATTTATATAAAAATTCATGAAAAAGTCACAGTTATTCCAAAGTTTCAAGTTTTCACTTCTGTCGGCAGTCCCCATGACTACCCACCTTTCTGATGGCTCTCGTAATCATATAAATGCAAGGGAAATATGAATATATTTTGAATAAGAATTAGATATGCGTGTGTGTGTTTGTGTAAAACACTCGTTTCCTGATCCAATAACTCAATCGTTTTAGCGAACGGCAGGCGGGCGGAGTTCCTTTTCATCTAGCTAATGACATCGGCGTACAAATATTGAAAACCGACGCTGAGGCAACCAGAAGTTGCCGTCTGTTCTAATTCGATTAAACTCCGGAGCGACATTGAAGTTCTGCATCGACGCCAAACTCCATATCTTAATGGATCATATCAAGATAATTCGATTAACGGCTGTGCCTACGCGATCGACGTAGAGATAGTTTTCTGTGTTCTCGCCGCTAGTTCTCCTCAGTGATCGTCTTATTTGAACGGGAGAAGTCCTAAGATCACTAACCTGTTATGACTGTAGTGATTATGACTGTCAGAATCGAACGAAGTATGGATTTGTTGATTTAATTAATGAAGCAATATGGTTGCTCCAAAGATAATAGGGTGTAATATTGGTTTTCGCTTGTAATTATTGTATGATCGATAACTACCTTGGTTTTCGTTAAAATAAATTATGGGCTTTGTGATTTTAAGCGGTAATAAGCTTGTTTGGCATTTCGTTACTTTAAAATGAAAAAAACTATCGCAGCGAGCTGCATTAGAAAAGAAGGTTTTCATAACGTTTCCAGTTTGAAAAATCTATTCATTCATTCAAGATTTTTGTTGCAAATGCAAAAAAACAATTACCCTCTGATGTGTAAACAATACTTACTTCCTTCCCGGGGGGTCAACCGCCAACCAATTCGTCCCAAAACCAATTTCATCCAAGATATCATATGAAACTACGTACTTACAAACTTTCAACCCTATTGCTACAAAATTGCGCCCTTTATCGCGTGAACAAGATTTATTTCCTCCTCCGGGGGTCAAACCTCCAACCGATTCACATCGAAATGAATACTATACAAGATCTTTACGAAACTACCTACCTACAAAGTTTCAACCCTATGGTCCCAAAATTGCGTGTAAACAAGATTTATTTCCTCCCCTGGGGGTCAACCCCCAATCAATTCGCACCAAAACCAATTAAATTCAACATATCATAAGAAACTACCTACTCACAAACTTTCAATCGTATTGCTTCAAAATTAGGCCTTTATCATGTAAACAAGATTTATTTCTTTCCCCAGGGGGTCAACCCCCCAACGAATTCGAACCAAAACCAAACACCATTCAAGATATGTTTCGAAAATACCTACTTACAAACTTTCAACCCTATTGCTTCAAAATTGCGACCTTTATCGTGTAAATAAGATTTATTTCTTCCCTCGAAGGGGTCTAATGCCCAACCAATTCGAACCAAGATATCACAGAAAACTACCTAGATACAAACTTTCAACCCTATTGCTACAAAATTACGCCTTCTGTCGTGAAAACAAAATTTATTTTCCCCCTAAGGGTGTCAACCCCCCAACCAATTCGATCCAAAATCAGTCCCATCCAAGATATCATACGAAACTACCTATTCATAAAGTTTCAACCTTATTGCTTCAAAATTGCGCCCTTTATCGTGTAAACAACGCTAAAATACATAAGCTCATACATGCATACATACGTATGAACATATATATATATATATATATATATATATATATATATATATATATATATATATATATATATATATATATATATATATATATATATATATATATATATATATATATATATATATATATATAATATATGTGTAGTACAGTATGTCCACGGATAGGGTTTACAAGAGGACAAATGGACTAAAAATTGAAAGATACGAAAAAAAGTCACTCTTAATAAACGTTTCTGCTTGTCTAGAAAATACGATTCATCATAAGAAATTTTAATTTTTTTATACAGGGTGGGTACAAACTGCAAAAATGTTATTTTGCTTAAGAATAAACATACCTTTTTTTGAAAGTTACGAAAAAAATCACTCTTAATAAACGTTTTTGCTTGTCTAGAAAATACGATTCATCATAAGAAACTTAAATTTTTTCATACAGGGTGGGTACAAACTGCAAAAATGTTATTTTGCCTAAGGGTAAACATACCTTTTTTTGAAAGTTACGAAAAAAAGTCACTCTTAATAAACGTTTCTGCTTATCTAGAAAATACGATTCATCATAAGAAACTTAAGTTTTTTTATACAGGGTGGGTACAAACTGCAAAAATGTCATTTTGCTTAAAACTAAACAGACCTTTTTTGAAAGTTAAGAAAAAAAATCACTCTTAATAAACGTTTTTTCTTGTCAAGAAAATACGATTCATCATAAGATTGGAAGAGGGAGATGACGCGAAACGACTTGATGTTTGCTTGTGATTTTTGCTTGTGGAAAACAGTTTTAAGTGGAAATGTTGGTTTTTATAAATATATCATGTTTTCTGATGAAAGTACATTTTCTACCAATGAAACCGTTGTAACCCAACACCTTAGGTACTGGTCTTTAGAAAATCCCGAATTCAGAGTTATGGCGAGAAGATTGTTTTTGCTACCGCAGTACCAAATGATATTGAAGTGCTGAAGGGCAGAATTATCCAGGCTGTCCAATCGATATCTCAGGAAGAAATCAGAAAATCTTTCACTTATTTGAAAAAGCAATTAGAAAAATGTGTTGAGTATGGCGGTGGAGTTTTTGAATTATGAAATCGTTATCGTATTATTTTCATGTTAATAAAAATGTTCATATTATTATTATTATAATTACTTCATCAAGTAAAAACGTTTATTAAGAGTGACTTTCTTTCGTAACTTTCAGAATAAAGTATGTTTAGTTTTAAGGACCCTGTATAAAAAAAATTAAAGTTTCTTATGATGAATCGTATTTTCTAGACAAATAAAACGTTTATTAAGAGGGACTTTTTTTCATAATTTTCAAAATAAGGAATGTTTACTCTTAAGCAAAATAACATTTTTTCAGTTTGTACCCACCCTGCATAAATAAAATTAAAGTTTCTCATGATGAATCGTATTTTCTAGACATTAAAAACGTTTATTAATAGTGATTTTTTTTCGTAACTTTCAAAATAAGGTATGTTTAGTCTTAAGGAAAATAACATTTTTGCAGTTTGTACCCACCCTGTATACAAAAATTGAAATTTCTTACGATGAATCGTATTTTCTAGACAAGCAGAAACGTTTATTAAGAGTGACTTTTTTTTGTATCTTTCAATTTTTGGTCCATTTGTCCTCTTGTAAACCCCATCCGTGGACATACTGTATATATATATATATATATATATATATATATATATATATATATATATATATATATATATATATACATACATACATATTATATTCATATACCTATAAATATAATATAAAACTCCCCGAAAATCCTAGGGCCGGTCCTGCTGAAACAAATTCAATACTAGATTAATGTTCGTAAGCCAACCTCTGCGTACTTCAATAATGAGGTTAACAAGGGTGTGATTCCGTGCAATACCTAAATTTAAATTAATTTCAACCGACCCTTTCCGAAAGCGGATTCGAAATTGGGGATAATCTAGACTGCTAGACTGGAACAATATGACATACGAGAAAAACTGGAAGTGGCAGATTTCAGTTAGCGTGACAATGACAAAACACTTCAGTAGTATTTTTTCGAATTATTTTTTCACGCGCCTTTCAAAATTTTAACGGGATATTTGCCTTTCTTATTCAAACATCAATATTTCAATTTTGAATTTAAAATTTTGCGTAGTGACGGAAGTTTCAAGGCAAATTCTGAAAATATTGGTACGAAGTTCCTTATCGTACTTATGATGAACATAATAGTATGAAACAGACGACAACGCCCTCTATAAGACTCATTTCGTCCATACATCTTTAGTCAAATTTAGATTTTAAATTTATATGCATTTATTAGCGCTTCGCGAGACCAGAAGACTAGTCTTGGTCTTGGCACCAAGACCAAGGCCAAGAATAAATAAATATTACCACGATGAAGACCGGCCAGTCTTGTTCTAGATCTTTCGAAGCCATAGGGCTTCGCGAAACCCCAAGACTAGTCTTGATCTCGGCACCAAAACCACAAGTCTAGTCTTGGTCTTGGCACCAATACCAAGGCCAAAACTAAATAAATATTACCACGACGAAGACTGGCCAATTTTGTTCTTGATTTTCGAAGCCATAGGGCTTCGCGAAACCCCAAGACTAGTCTTGGTCTCGGCATCAAGACCACAAGTCTAGTCTTGGTCTTGGCACCAATACCAAGGCCAAAACTAAATAAATATTACCACGACGAAGACTGGCCAATCTTGTTCTTGATCTTTCGAAGCCATAGGGCTTCGCGAAACCCCAAGACTAGTCTTCGTCTCGGCACCAAGATCACAAGACTAGTCTTGGTCTGGGCACCAAGACCAAGACTAAATTAATACTATCACGACCAATATCAAGACTGGTAAGTCTTGGTCCTGATCTTGATCTTGCAAAGCGTTCAAGAAATTACATAGATTTGACAAATTCTTTCGTTGGTATATGTATGATTTTTCAAAAGGTATATATCTGTTTCAATCAGATATTGACGAACAAATTAGTATTAGAAATAGTAATAATGATAGTTATAAACTACATCCATGCTAGAAGTAATTGAAAAAGACCTTTATGACAATCCAAAAATAGAGAGAGGAGCTAGAAAAAAAGGAAAGGCAATGTGTTTCATTGTTCCTTCAAGTTTGTGTAACGGAGGAGGACTGCTTGAGTTAAGGGAAAGAACTCGTACAGCGAAATCATAGGAAGTGTATGTACAAGTGCATCCAAGATGCACCTGTGAGAGCGAATAATATGTGCAAGCGAGGAGATGAGGTGAGGTTATGAGGATGAATACTGCTCGAGAATTCTTCTTTGTAAGTTTAAAAGCAATTATCTTACCTACACTATGAAAAAACGTACAGGAAAAACTCATAGCAGGCCAGTCCTGCCCTGGGGTTTCAACCCATAACCTCCCGAATGGTATTCAGTGTTTCTAAACACTCAGCTTAGGGGGCATCAATTAATTACGTGAGATAATTTTGGCGATTTTTTGACTCCCCCTCCCCCCTTCGTGAGATGTCAAAAGTTCTTGCTCGACTCCCTCTCCCACTCCCCGAATCTCCCGTGAGATTTTTTTAAATGCATATTTCTTATATGAATGAGTTAATCTGTGCTAATTCTATCAGTTCAAGTAAATCAGTAATATTCCATAAAAATGTGAAAAAAATTAACTTAATAATAAAACAATGGTTGTAATGAGTCACAGTTTTTTCAGTGAAAATTATTAGTGCATCATATGTTTATTATAAAAGATTATGGCATTATTTTTTTATGAATAATATTCACATGCATATGAAGAAGAAATATTTACTCCAAGAAATGTATTTATTGTTAATAAATATTTATCAATAGTTAACGAATAAAGTTAGAAAAATACTTTTTCATATTCAATAAATGAATAAATTGTTTCCAACGAAATGAATTTATTTATAGTGAATAAATTATTCCATCACTTCATAATTAAATCGCGATGAATATTTTTATTAATTATTTAGCTATATTTTAGTGGAGAAACATTTTCTACTCAAGTTAACCCAGTTTTCTCGATTGTTTTTGCTACCGCAGTACCAAATGATATTGAAGTGCTGAAGGGCAGAATTATCCAGGCTGTCCAATCGATATCTCAGGAAGAAATCAGAAAATCTTTCACTTATTTGAAAAAGCAATTAGAAAAATGTGTTGAGTATGGCGGTGGAGTTTTTGAATTATGAAATCGTTATCGTATTATTTTCATGTTAATAAAAATGTTCATATTATTATTATTATAATTACTTCATCAAGTAAAAACGTTTATTAAGAGTGACTTTCTTTCGTAACTTTCAGAATAAAGTATGTTTAGTTTTAAGGACCCTGTATAAAAAAAATTAAAGTTTCTTATGATGAATCGTATTTTCTAGACAAATAAAACGTTTATTAAGAGGGACTTTTTTTCATAATTTTCAAAATAAGGAATGTTTACTCTTAAGCAAAATAACATTTTTTCAGTTTGTACCCACCCTGCATAAATAAAATTAAAGTTACTCATGATGAAATCGTATTTTCTAGACATTAAAAACGTTTATTAATAGTAGTTTTTTTTTTTCGTAACTTTCAAAATAAGGTATGTTTAGTCCTAAGGAAAATAACCATTTTTGCAGTTTTTGTACCCACCCTGTATACAAAAATTGAAATTTCTTACGATGAATCGTATTTTCTAGACAAGCAGAAACGTTTATTAAAGAGTGACTTTTTTTTTGTATCTTTCAATTTTTGGTCCATTTGTCCTCTTGTAAACCCATCCGTGGACATACTGTATATATATATATATATATATATATATAATATATATATATATATATATACATACATACATATTATATTCATATACCTATAAATATAATATAAAACTCCCCGAAAATCCTAGGGCCGGTCCTGCTGAAACAAATTCAATACTAGATTAATGTTCGTAAGCCAACCTCTGCGTACTTCAATAATGAGGTTAACAAGGGTGTGATTCCGTGCAATACCTAAATTTAAATTAATTTCAACCGACCCTTTCCGAAAGCGGATTCGAAATTGGGGATAATCTAGACTGCTAGACTGGAACAATATGACATACGAGAAAAACTGGAAGTGGCAGATTTCAGTTAGCGTGACAATGACAAAACACTTCAGTAGTATTTTTTCGAATTATTTTTTCACGCGCCTTTCAAAATTTTAACGGGATATTTGCCTTTCTTATTCAAACATCAATATTTCAATTTTGAATTTAAAATTTTGCGTAGTGACGGAAGTTTCAAGGCAAATTCTGAAAATATTGGTACGAAGTTCCTTATCGTACTTATGATGAACATAATAGTATGAAACAGACGACAACGCCCTCTATAAGACTCATTTCGTCCATACATCTTTAGTCAAATTTAGATTTTAAATTTATATGCGTTTATTAGCGCTTCGCGAGACCAGAAGACTAGTCTTGGTCTTGGCACCAAGACCAAGGCCAAGAATAAATAAATATTACCACGATGAAGACCGGCCAGTCTTGTTCTAGATTTTTCGAAGCCATAGGGCTTCGCGAAACCCCAAGACTAGTCTTGATCTCGGCACCAAAACCACAAGTCTAGTCTTGGTCTTGGCACCAATACCAAGGCCAAAACTAAATAAATATTACCACGACGAAGACTGGCCAATTTTGTTCTTGATTTTCGAAGCCATAGGGCTTCACGAAACCCCAAGACTAGTCTTCGTCTCGGCACCAAGATCACAAGTCTAGTCTTGGTCTTGGCACCAATACCAAGGCCAAAACTAAATAAATATTACCACGACGAAGACTGGCCAATTTTGTTCTTGATTTTCGAAGCCATAGGGCTTCACGAAACCCCAAGACTAGTCTTCGTCTCGGCACCAAGATCACAAGACTAGTCTTGGTCTGGGCACCAAGACCAAGACTAAATTAATACTATCACGACCAATATCAAGACTGGTAAGTCTTGGTCCTGATCTTGATCTTGCAAAGCGTTCAAGAAATTACATAGATTTGACAAATTCTTTCGTTGGTATATGTATGATTTTTCAAAAGGTATATATCTGTTTCAATCAGATATTGACGAACAAATTAGTATTAGAAATAGTAATAATGATAGTTATAAACTACATCCATGCTAGAAGTAATTGAAAAAGACCTTTATGACAATCCAAAAATAGAGAGAGGAGCTAGAAAAAAAGGAAAGGCAATGTGTTTCATTGTTCCTTCAAGTTTGTGTAACGGAGGAGGACTGCTTGAGTTAAGGGAAAGAACTCGTACAGCGAAATCATAGGAAGTGTATGTACAAGTGCATCCAAGATGCACCTGTGAGAGCGAATAATATGTGCAAGCGAGGAGATGAGGTGAGGTTATGAGGATGAATACTGCTCGAGAATTCTTCTTTGTAAGTTTAAAAGCAATTATCTTACCTACACTATGAAAAAACGTACAGGAAAAACTCATAGCAGGCCAGTCCTGCCCTGGGGTTTCAACCCATAACCTCCCGAATGGTATTCAGTGTTTCTAAACACTCAGCTTAGGGGGCATCAATTAATTACGTGAGATAATTTTGGCGATTTTTTGACTCCCCCTCCCCCCTTCGTGAGATGTCAAAAGTTCTTGCTCGACTCCCTCTCCCACTCCCCGAATCTCCCGTGAGATTTTTTTAAATGCATATTTCTTATATGAATGAGTTAATCTGTGCTAATTCTATCAGTTCAAGTAAATCAGTAATATTCCATAAAAATGTGAAAAAAATTAACTTAATAATAAAACAATGGTTGTAATGAGTCACAGTTTTTTCAGTGAAAATTATTAGTGCATCATATGTTTATTATAAAAGATTATGGCATTATTTTTTTATGAATAATATTCACATGCATATGAAGAAGAAATATTTACTCCAAGAAATGTATTTATTGTTAATAAATATTTATCAATAGTTAACGAATAAAGTTAGAAAAATACTTTTTCATATTCAATAAATGAATAAATTGTTTCCAACGAAATGAATTTATTTATAGTGAATAAATTATTCCATCACTTCATAATTAAATCGCGATGAATATTTTTATTAATTATTTAGCTATATTTTAGTGGAGAAACATTTTCTACTCAAGTTAACCCAGTTTTCTCGCAATTTTAAACTGTATCTTGCGAAAAAAAAATTACGTGATATTTAATGAGGCACCCCGTCCCCACATTGAGTGAGATTTTCCTCGACCGCCTCCCCCCCTAAACACCTCACGTAATTAATGGATTCCTCCTTACTATCTAGAAAATTAGTCTGAATATTCTCAGAATTTCACAAAACTTTACCATCCTATTATGAATAATTTTCAATCTTTTCAAAATTTTTTCGTTCGAAGATATCTCATCCAAACTCCGTATTTCCAAGTGCGGAATTTAATTTCGACTCCAATATGAACGGTAAACACTTCAAATGGCAGGATTTAATATGTCTTCTGATTTATTTGTCCCTAGTGTTGACGCCCGACAAGATTTATTTCTGAATTAGAAGAGAAAGCACTTTCGAATATAGTTAAGCCCTGTCACGTTTTCAATAAATCCGGGGAGGGAAGTTGGCACGTTCGAAAAGTTGGAAACTCCGGTGCCGTCGAACTATTTAAACTTTGAAGCATCCTCTGTTGGTTTCCATCCTGATTCAAGGGTTATTAAAGCCTAATATTACTCAAGTATAAATACTTCTCTAATCCCCTACATATTGATTATC
Organism: Cynegetis impunctata; assembly: GCA_030704885.1. Taxonomy (NCBI): domain Eukaryota; kingdom Metazoa; phylum Arthropoda; class Insecta; order Coleoptera; family Coccinellidae; genus Cynegetis; species Cynegetis impunctata. The sequence continues at coordinate 660,667 of JARQZK010004369.1, forward strand.
TCTGTAACCACTTATAATTAAATTGCATATTATATTTTGATTAAGGGAAAGTAGGATTTAATTTGCGTGTTTGAGAAATAATATTGATTGTTATACTTAGGTAACCTTCAGTCGATTTTTCAAGGTAATCTCGTGAACGGATTTTAATGAAATTTTTTCAGTTTTGCGTGTTAATGTAAAATGTATTTCGCACTTAGGTGGGTCTTAGCCAGTTTATTTTGCTGATGTGAGCTGCATTTTACACTTACGTAAGTTTTGGTCGATTTGTTTAGCGAAATATTGTGAATTCTTCTTCACGCCGACGTTAGTCTTAGTCGATTTATTTTAATATGATAATGTGAAAAATGGCCTTTGCATTTGCTTGAGTACTAATGAATTCGTTTTGGCTGTATTATGTGAAATACAAGTTCCCGGCTCTTTTGAAATTATTCTGATATGATGATATGCATTTTAGTTTTACGTAAGTATTAGTCGATTGTTTTGGCATGATCTTATCTCGACTCTTGTGAAATGAACTTCGTGAGTCTTGATCAATTTATATTGTGTGATATTTTTTACACTTCAGACTTACATCAGTCTTAGTCTTTTTGACATGATAATGGCATTAAATGGCCTTTACACTCACATGGGTTTCAGCAAGCAGGTTTACCATCTGACATGATAGTATAAAAAACATTTAACTCTCACGTAAGTATTAGTCGATTTGTTTTGGCGTGATCTTATCTCGGATCTTATGATATGAAATTCGTGACACTTGATTGATTCATTCAAGCGTGATAATGTGAAATGCACTTTAGAATTACGTCAGGGTTAGTCCATTCTGATATGAAATGCATTTTAGTTTTACGTAAGTAATAGTCGATTGTTTTGGCGTGATCTTATCTCGACTCTTGTGAAATGAATTTCGTGAATCTTGATTAATTTATATTGTGTGATATTTGGAAATACACTTTAGACTTACGTCAGTCTTAGTCTTTTGACATGATAATGTGAAATGGCTCTCAACCTCAAACTAGTTTCAGTCTAATTTTTTTCGCTACTATGATATGAAAAGCATTCAACTTTCACGTAACTATTGGTCGATTTGTTTTGGCGTGATCTTATCTCGGATCTTATGATATGATACTTGATTGATTTATTTAAGCGTGATAATGTGAAATGCACTTTAGAATTACGTCAGGGTTAGTCGATTTATTCTGATATGGTGATTGAAATGCATTTTAGTTTTACGTAAGTATTAGTCGAATGTTTTGGCGTGATCTTATCTCGACTCTTGTGAAATGAACTTCGTAAGTCTTGATTATCTTATATTGTGTGACATTTGAAAATACACTTTAAAATTACGTCAGTGGTAGTCCTTTTGACATGATAATGTGAAATGGCCTTTAGACTCACACTAGTTTGTCTAATTTTTCTGGCTACTATGCTATGAAAAGCATTTAACTTTTGCGTAATTATTATACGATTTGTTTTGACGTGATCTTATCTTGTGAAGTTAAATTCGTGACAATTGCTTGATTTATTTCAACGTGATATTGTAAAATACCCTTTAAGTCAGGATTAGTTGATTTTTTTTGTTATGATGATATGAAATGATTTTTAGTTTCAGTATCAGTCAATTTTTTCGGCGTGATATTATCTCGGATCTTGTGAAATGAAATTCGTGACACTTGCTTGATTTATTATAACGCGATACTGTATAATACCCTCTAGAATTAAGTCAGGATTTTTTTTGATATGATGATATCAAATGAATTTCAGTTTAACGTAAGTATCAGTCGAGCTTTTGGGCGTGATCTTATTTCGGATCTTGTGAAATGAAATTCGTGACACTTGCTTGATTTATTATAACGCGATACTGTATAATACCCTCTAGAATTAAGTCAGGATTAGTCGATTTTTGTTGATATGATGACATGAAATGAATTTTAGTTTAACGTAAGTATCAGTCGAGCTTTTTGGCGTGATCTTATCTCGGATCTTGTGAAATGAAATTTGTGACACTTGATTGATTTATTTTAACCTGATATTGTGGAATACCCTTTACAATTAAGTAAGGATTAGTATATTTTTTTTGATATGATATGAAATGAGTTTTAATTTTACGCAAGTATCAGTCAATTGTTTTGGCGTGATCTTATATCGGATCTTGTGAAATGAAATTCGTGACTCGACTTGATTGATTTATTTTAACGTGATATTGTGAAATATCCTTTATTATATAGTTATAAGTGAATCAAAAAACTTTTTTATTGAACAAGTTGATGTCACACTAACTGTATGAAATATAATTTTTATTTTTAATTTTTTCGACATGTTTTCCAAATGAAAATTTCTGAAAGTTAATCGAAACCATAAATGGTTCGAAATACGAAAAATTTTTTTTAACCAGGTTCAGTAATCATCTGCGGTTCAACTTCTAACAGTAAGATCCCAGAATAAATCTCGGAATTTTCTTGGCATTTAGTCTGAATAAAGAAATCCTGTTTACAGTGTGATTGATCATCAGATTATTTCCATCTCTTCAGCACAATACTCTCGGAACGGATAAAAGAAATGGTAGGAACAGGAAGTGCAAAGAAAAGAAAGTGAAAGAATAACACACCTGTCAGTTGAGGACTGTTGATTGATTGATTGTATTAATTCGGTAGGTTTGGCTTGAGACCGTTTTCTATCTCTTAGGACGCTTCCGTATAATTTTTACGCTAGGCCTATCTATAGATAAAGTCTAGAGTAACTAGGCAACGCGGGTTCTAGCTCAAGCTCCATTATTTTCACTTGAGAATTCCAATAACGAGATTTGGGATTATATCGATAATATATGCTTATCTATTACCTAGTCGTATTTTTCCCGAAAATAATAAACTATTGGAGCGTATCGAAAGTCAACAGAGAGGTGCGGAAGTAGTTTTTCATCGATTTTAGACGATTTCCAAAATGTTTTTGTTGATATATCTATATCTATATATATAAATATATATATATATATATATATATATATATATATATATATTTGGGGAATTGTTGGGGTCATTTGCTACATTTTCTCTTCGGACCCTGGGGTCGTAAGACTCACGGTTAAAGAGATGTAATTTTTTCAATTTTCTTTCCCAAATTTCCCTAAATTCCACCTCTAAACCCTCATAACTCTTTTATTAATACCTGTAAAAGCCCAATTCTTTCAACTGAATATTCTGTAATGTGTGCTTGTAATTTTTACTTTCCGCTCTTCCTGAAAATTACCCCCAAGTTCCAATTATTCAAAAAAAAACTCTAACGTAACGGTAACTTCATAGAGACTTCTTGGTGTATTACTTTATGGTAGCGTAAAAGTATTTATGAAGTCGTTGCTACTTATGAAATTCCTTCAAAGTTATGGAACTATGCTGTAATATTTATGGTGAAGATGACTGTCTCGCTACTCACGAAAACTACTTCACAGTAATTTTTACTTTCCACTCTTCCTGAAAATTACCACGAAGTTCCAATTACTTTTAAAAAATTTTTGAAGTAACGTCCATTTTATAGAGACCTCTTGGTGTTCGAATAGCTTGTTGTTTTGTGTTGTAAAAATGTCAGCTACAAGAAAAAAGAAAAGTTATGGATCATCGCTTAGGCTTTCCTTTTCGCTGTACTTCAAATGTTGGGGCCGAAACAATACTCTGTCTTTCTCCCACTTATGTGGAACAACCGTGAAATGTATGAGAGGCTTTTCTTGTGTGGCCACAATTTCAAACACCGACATTGTTTCTTTTTATTTATCACATGTAAATGTACACTTCGAACATCATGCAGTACGCACTAAATGCTAGAATGCACTTAATAATTAAAGGTTAAAGTTCCAATGGGAACTATATCGTAACTTCGGGAACTGGAGGTTGTTTTGTAGTTATCGCGAACCTAACAGTTATGCATTTACTGAAAGTACATACGAACACTACTTTACCCCACACGTAATATTGCTGGTAAAACCACAATGTTTTTACCCTTATAAACGACCTGCCACTGATTTCTGGCGGCCATAAACTGAGTGGATTCCGAAATCCGAAATTAATTAATTATCGAAACTGTCCGATGTGACTGTAGTCTGGAGTCACGCTCGAAATGCTCTATGGTACCTGCGGTGGCACCACAGAAATTAGACCGTGTTCGGGATGCGCGTTCACGTTTTGTGTGGTTTAGAGCGAAATTAACGTTGCAACCTTCGGGTGGAGGATAATCAAGATCGTGCGGTAAACGATATGGGGAAAACGGATCTCTTCTCCGAATTTATTGTGCGACTCCAGTCCCGACGGGAGAAATTTCACTGAACGGTGCGGAATTTCCGACGGAAATTTCTTCTACGACGCACTAGGAAGTAAACGATGTAAAATGAATTGTTGCAACATTGCGAGAAGTGTCTCAAGATTAAGAGAATTGGATTCGATTGAAATAATCTACTTAACTTCTTATCTCGACATCTGCCAGAGGGATCAAGAGTGGATGTCATGTTGAATCATCCGTTGTACAAAATTTAAACGTAGGACTAAGACCATTAAAGTATCCTTCAAACATTCACAAAAATCTCTCAATTATTTATTTAAATAAAATAGGAAACTATATAAAATAAACCTAATAAAAATCAAGGAGTTGTAATGAGTGTAATTACTGTCACATAGGGTAAACATGCAGAAATATTGCCACTAGATTTAAAGAACATCAACAGTCCTTCAGATTGAATAAAGAAAACTCAAACTTTTCAAAATTCTTTCAAGATTCAGGTCACACATTTCCAGACATGAATAATATAAAAATTTTACTCACTACTCCAAAAAGTAGAAAATTTTATATATTAGAATCTGTAGAAACATATAAATATAATAGAAATCACTCAGTCAATTTGTTAAATGACCAAACAGATGAACGAAATTCCCTATTATTTAATGTTTTCTAGGATAAGTCAACGTTAGTAGTAAACCCTCCATTTATTAAGATTAAAATAGTAGGTAAATTTCGAGTACTGATAATCCTCCATTCGTATACCTATCTTCCACTATAAAAATTGTATATTGCCAAAAATGTTCATTGCCTTGAAAGTGACGTAGTAGGTACTAAAAAAACATCAGTCGCAATCATTTGAAAAAAAAAGTAATAAAAATAATAAAAAGTAATAAAAATATAATGTTTCTCATTTATATTCAAAAAATGTATTATCACAAAGAAGCGGACAAATCCATCCAATATTTGAGGCCATTATTAGTTTATATAAAGATATTCTTACTATTTTTGCTGGAAGTTTATAAAATACAATACAGCTTGTATTACTTTGACTTAAATCCCATGAAAACTATGAAATCTACATATTAAAATAGCGGCGATTAAATATAATATTTGAAAGCAGCAAAAAGTACTTCTCTTATATCAACTCAATCATGTTTTTAATATAACTTTTCTTTTTCTTATTTTTCATGAATTCTTCTTCTGTTTCAGGAAAATACGTCCTTGATCATTCCCTGGGCCGTTGGCTTCATAGCGTTCATGGCTCTAGAATCCGTTTCTGTGGTATATGCCAACGTCCTCAGAGACCATGTAAATAAAGTGAGTGGAATATGTAAATCGTCGATCTATTCGCTCATGAAATTCTATTTTCAGCAATTCGACACCCTGTGTGAGGCAGAGATGTTTTTTTTCTTCGCTAGAGTTATTTTTAATGTAAGTACAACTTCAGATTGGATTAGGTTTATTTTTGCATCGAACGTTTTCGAGAAAGAACCGTCAGAAAATTACTGAACCTTGTTCTTTTTTCGGAATATTTTTTTCTCGAAAAAATATAAAAATCTGTGTTTAAGAGTGAAACATATCATACAAATATCTTACTCTAAAAATGCTTTATATATAATCATGAAAGAATATCATTCAATCCAGTTAAAGGCAGAGATGCACCACTTTTCAAAAGTGATGAATACATACTCAGTTCTTAACCTACATATGAAGTTGCTAACTACTTGAATATTTTTTCTAATTGAGAAGCGGCATTGACAAAAAAAATTGAAAATTAACTCGTTAAAAGAAATGCTCTAGGCTACTTGACCATTAGATAATTGAATTTAGCTTTCATGCCGTGCTAAATTATATATATAAGTATATATATATATATATATATATATATATATATATATATATATATATATATATATATATATATATATATATATATATATTATATATATATATATATATATATATATATATATATATATATATAGAATATATATACATATATATATATATATATATATATATATATATATATATATATATATATATATATATATATATATATATATATATATATATATACAGGGTGTCCCACTGGGAAAGAACGCGATCTGTATATGGAAAACTACACATAGGAAACTTTTGAAAATTTGACAGTATACTAATGTTGATAGGGGCAACCCGACTAAAATATTTTCAAGATGGTGACACTTCCGGTTATACCGGAAGTAGATACCAACTTGCTTATTTTAAATTGGATATATTAATACATTTTTAGATTCTACGCAAGATTCTAGGCAGATTTTATGTATTAAGTCCTATACCTAAGTCTAAGCGTTTTTGACAAAAATGTTTTTATGTCAAAAATGACGATTGCAAGCCCTAATATAATTATCAATTGTTCCTATAAGGATTTCCGTATTACTTACTTTGGGGGGGATTCCTTATTGAAAAAGACTTGCTTCAATAGATTTTGTATGGTATTTGGATAACTAATCATACAGGGTGTTCGAAAAAAAAGATCTAAAATGAGATTGAGAAAACTGACAAAAATCAATTTTTTCAAATGGAAATCCCCAATTTTTCTTATTTTGTAGTATTTAGTATTCAAAAAGAAGGTAACTTTGTATAAAGTTATCTATCCCTAAAATTTGAAGTTTTCGAAATATTGCCAATTTAATATTTTTATATGGTGATTTTGCATTTAATCGTTAAACAATTAGTTCTAGGATAGCCACGATCATATTTGACATTTCGAATCACTCCGGTTAAATTATACAAACGAAGATTATTTAATCTTATTTATTATTTATGGACAATGTGATAAATTATTTCAAGAACATGTGATACATGTGCGACCCGATATCCTCATAAACAAAAACCATCACCAAATACTGTTAAACGAATTATAGAAAACTTCAAGAATTTTGGATCCGTAAAGGCATAAGTGTACAAAAAGAAACCAGTTGTTAACAATGAAAATATTGAAAACGCAATTTTGGGATATTTTGAAGCATATCCAACAAAATCTTCAAGGCAGATAGCATTAGAATCAGGCTTATATAAATCTTCAGTTCTAAAAATTTTACGGAAACACAAATATCATCCCTATGCTATCCATATTTTCATTAGTGCAGCATTTAAATGAAAATGATTTAGATAAGCCTTAAAAGTTTGAATAATTCTCGTTTGTATAATTCAAACGGGGTGCCATTACGATGATTTGAAATGTCAAATACGATCGTGGCTATACTAGATCTAATTGTTTAACGATTAAATGCAAAATCACCATATAAAAATATTAAATTGGCAATATTTCGAAAACTTCAAATTTTAGGTATAGATAACTTTATACAAAGTTACTTTCTTTTTGAATACTAAATACTACAAAATAAGAAAAATGGGGGGTTTCCATTTAAAAAAATTGATTTTTGTCAGTTTTCTCAATCTCATTTTAGATCTTTTTTTCGAACACCCTGTATGATTAGTTATCCAAATACCATACAAAATCTATTGAAGCAAGTCTTTTTCAATAAGAAATCCACCCCAAAGTAAGTAATACGGGAATCCTTATAGGCACAATTGATAATTATATCAGGGCTTGCAATCGTCATTTTTGACATAAAAACCTAAATATGTCAAAAACGCTTAGACTTAGGTATAGGACATAATACATAAAATCTGCCTAGAATCTTGCGTAGAATCTAAAAATGTATTAATATATAGGGTATCCAATTTAAAATAAGCAAGTTGGTATCTACTTCCGGTATAACCGGAAGTGTAACCATCTTGAAAATATTTTAGTCGAATTGCCCCTATCAACATTAGTATACTGTCAAATTTTCAAAAGTTTCCTATGTGTAGTTTTCCATATACAGATCGCGTTCTTTCCCGGTGGGACACCCTGTATATATATATATATATATATATATATACATTATATATATATATATATATATATATATATATATATATATATATATATATATATATATATATATATATATATATATATATATATATATATATATATATATATATATATATATATATATATATATATATATATATATATATATATATATATATATATATATATATATATATATATATATATATATATATATATATATATATATATATATATTCTTTATTGTAAATAAATGTTGTATAATGCATACTGACTTTTACAACGAGGTCGAGAATATTGAAAGATGAAGGAAGGGAATATACAATTAAAAACGGGGAAAACCTAAACGTAATCACTCAGCAGGTAGACAATACAAACTGTTAATGACTTGGGAAAAACACAACAGCCATAGATATTCAATATTACATCCAGAAAAGATTTAACAACTGTGAATTATTCATATCTAATTGGTCATTTAACAAATTTTTGGATTGTTTCATAATATTTATTTCAAGAGCTTCTAATAAATAGAGTTCAAAGCATTTCTTTTCTACATGTAATATATCAAATTCACTATTAAAAATATGATTATGTTTCAGGAGATGTGACGCATAAGTGGAATATAGTTTTTCTTTGTCGTAACTTCTTTTATGTTATGATACTCAAACTCCAAAGTACAATATTATAATCGATTTTCATCAATTAGTTATATAAATATTCATTCATCAGGCATTTTAGTCGCTTTCTAAAATTATTCAGATTCGTCAAACTTACGAGGGTTATCCAAGAACGATCCAATGCAACAAAGAAAGCCAGAAAAAAATTGGTAATAAATAATTCCTTTAATTTCCCTACATATTCACAATTCAGCTCGGTACGGTTTTCGTAAGAATTTTCAAAAGCCTTAAAAACCTGTTTATTGTTGAGCAGATTAGGTTTCCCTTTGAAGTTCTGAACTTATGAATAAAATTTGTAAATAATCCAGCAGGGCTCAATTTGGCGAACGTTAAGAAGCAATTATAACTCGTCGATGTTGGGTATCGCTATAAAAGGGGCGTTTGAACTGCTGAATTGTATCGATGAAAAAATTTCTATTTCGCCAAATGCTACCGTTTTTTCTTCATTTCATTTTCAACGCTGCTATAAGTTCAGATAAAACTCGACGTTGTTTGTTTTTTATTCTCGAAGATAATCACTGAAAACAATCCTACGACAGTTTTTTACCGGAACATGGGACTGACTCCGTCTACTTTCGAGGCAATTTGCCCGGTTTAGCCATCATTTCGACTATTCCTTCACAAACCTCCAGTCTTTGAACTTACCTAAGTTCTATAAAGTTGACCCTTTAACTATAGTAATTTTTTCCTACAATAACTACCATCTAGTAATGGTTTTCTAGTGGGTAGTTGAAAAATAATAAAATGAATGCTACAGTGTGATATACTTAAATAATTGTTCTTTCTGATAGGAAGTTAATTTTTCATTATACAATTTTTTTTCTACTGCCAGAACTGAAAACAACAGTTTTTTGTTAAGGGTATGGTGGGACACAGGATAGTATTTCGCAACTGTTCCACCATCTACCCTCATATGCAGTGGCGTAACTAAGGGAGGGGCAAGGGGGCGACGGCTCTGGGCGCCACAAGCTTGAGGGACGCCAGAAGCGTCCGTTTTTTTTTTGTGTTATGTTTTTTCATTTTATGTATTAGATGAAATTCATTACTTGATTCGAATTGATGAGTTTTTAAATTCAATGAATTGATATAACTAACATTTGAATCCTGATTTGTGATTTGAATAGAGCTGATTTAAATCAAAGAACAAAGAACCCTTTTGTTAAATCCCATGAATCCAAGACCATGCGGCCCAGCACATCACGCAACATTTTTGAAATGGAAGCAATTCATTAGAACGGGGATTGAGAAAAGGCGGTGTGGTTGATAACCACATACAACGACAAATTGATAAAACTGCACTGCTGGATTCTTTTTGCATAAATTCTTCAAAATTTATTCTTTACTGAGTAAGCATTATTTTCATTTAAGTCAGGTTCTTTATGTTTAGAATGTGTAATGTATATTTAAGGAATTTTCAAAGCAATATAGAACAATGTTATGCCACCTTTTCCTATATAAATTCAAAAAATTTCATCTCACTCTTTTTAAATTCTACATATTAAGTTGAGATGCTTGAGTGACAGTGACAACCAGATTGTATAGCAACAAATCTGGAAAGTTTTTGATTTTTCGTATTATTTCTGAAGACTTGCTACGTCGTCAAGGATAACATCTTTTGCCTTTGTTCAGCAACAAAACCAAACGGAAATTTTTAAAATGTTTTCTACGCGGGGGCGGGGCGCCTCTAAGACATCTGCCCCGGGCGGCAACTTCCCTAGTTACGCTACTGCTCATATGGGCTTGTAAACTGTGTACATTACCCAGTAAATATAATTGAATGATAACTGCTGAAACTCATGAACATTTACAATTCATATCTTATTCGGGATTTAAACCCGGTACTGACTGTGCCCTGTACTATCTCCGACCTGTTTAGACCTAATACGGTTGATGTTATCGTAGTTCTTTCTCTCCATAGAATCATTATATTCGTATATATAACGATCGTTCCCAGAAGAAATCAGTATTTCTAAAAAAACCAGAGGCAGTCTTAAAGACTGCCGACTAGTGCCGACAGAAGTAAACTCAAAACAATGAAATAAATATGTTATTTTTTGAATTTTTAAATCAGCTATAGTTTAAATTACTTAAAGTTTATAATTCGTTAATTATATCAAATAAACATATAAGTACTCGTATATTAAGTACTCACTATTGTACTGCACAGTGATCTACAATTAATCAATTTAAATAACGACAGTCGAAAACCCAATTAAAACAATGCAAGTATACACAAGATAAACGTTTCAAGTGGACAACTTAACTTCACTAACTGCTATATAAAATGTATAAGTGTATATGAGGGGTCTAGAACCAAAGGTGGCAATCTCCATTTTAAAGAATTTTGGATAACTGTAAAAAAACTGATTATAAGTTCCTAGAATGGTTTAGGATGGTTCTATTTACTTCTATTCAATCATTACTGTTGAAATAATATACTGTCTTGTGAAAAATCACAGAATGATTCACGGTTTTTTCAAAAAATAATAAAAAAATTGGAGATTGTCTCTTTTGCTTCTCACTTTTTTTGTTTGATTCTTAAAATGATTGCGGTTAGCTAGAGCAATGTACCAGAGGATTCTTTGAGCAAAAATAAAATATAAAAAAATTGTTTTTATGATATTAACAAGTAACAGTAATTATACTGCTAATTCAAAACAGCTGGTAACTCTTACACACATTCGCCATTCTCATTGGTTTCCTGTGAATTTTTTATCACTGTTTTTTCAACAATAACTTCATTGTAGAACGCCAACTCCTGTTACTCCCTCCAGTTTTCTCCGAAGTGTTTTTCAAGTAGTTTTTTTACATCATTTATTTTGATATCGCTTAGGGGATTATTACAGCAATTAATTTATTTTGAACGAATAGTTTAAGGTGTTTTAAAAATATTTTTGCGGTATTAAAATCATTCCTATATACCCTATGGTCCCAAAATTGCGTTTTGTATCGTGTGAACAAGATTTATTTCTTCCCCTGGGGGTTTAACCCCCCAAGCAAAAGTGTACAACGTGACGAGCGCCAAAATAATCACGTTATAATCGGGGCAAACTGATTGGCTGTCCGGGACTTTGCCAGTATTGTTATCAACTGAGACTGGAGATTGCCGGTGTTGAAACCAATTCTTAATTTGAACATTAAATTTTGAAGATATTTTGGCTGATTTGGTTCACTTTTTTTTTTCAAACGCTAAACCGCGACGCAAACCAATAGGTTTTCCCCCTACCTAAAATCACTCGAGGCCTCGGTAGCCCAGCGATAAGGTGTATCGCTTGTAAACCGAGGATTGTGGGTTCGAGTCCCACCTTGCTCTTGGGTTTTGTGTATGTCCCATGAAACTTAAAAGTTCTAAATATTGTTAAACTGTTGGGTAATGACATAGTTTCAAGCCCATTCGGAACGGCGTTAAACTGTAGGTCCCTTGAGATAATAAAAATCAGTCAACGCGTTTAAAGAAGTTTTCAATTCGATAAAAATTGTTTGTACTTAAATTATATCTTCTCCATAAAATTATAATGCCTTATTATCTAGCAATAAATTCGGCAATGATAAACAGATTAATTCCATTAAACTTTCAACCGACTCAGTTTTCCACGATTTTCGCCAACTTTTCCGTTGCAATTGTGCCCGAAAAGAAGATAAACACGACGCTACTGAACGCTATTAAAAATGTATGAGAAAAGTTACAGAATAAATCGAATCAACTTCTATTTACTATGAACTCGAAAGTTCTTATCTCGGTCTGTGAAATAACTCTCGAAAAAGGGGAACGTCGTTGATGCATCTGTTGGATTCTTTCACTGTGAAATGAAGTCGTTATACTCCTTATACTTTAACAATTTCAAAAGATGAGTATCTTCTGATAGATCTTTTCTTCATAAATATCTTGTTTATTTTCGGTATTATATATATATATATATATATATATATACATATATATATATATATATATATATATAATAAAGTATAAACTTTAAAATAAAAACACTTGGCTTATGTTTCACAATATAAAAAATCTTTAGATACTGTACTTAGCAGTAATAAAGAAAAATCTAACATCGGAGAAAACAGTGGTATTTACAAAATATTTTGCGACGAATGTCCTGCTTTCTATATTGGACAGACAGGAAGGAATATAAATATTCGTGTTGAAGAACATAAAAAGTCAATTTTACAAAACAAAAATACCACTGGCTTCTCTGAACATTGTATAAAATTCAATCACTTCCTGGATTTCAACAAAACCAAATTGTTACATTCAGGTAACAAGGGTAAACGTCTTGACCTTCTCGAAATTATCGAAATAAGTTCCGCCCATAATAGTCAATTACCCCTTGTAAACGAACAAATTGATTTTCAGGTATCACCTTTGCTTTTGTCTGTTTTATAAATTACGATGCAATACTCTCCTGTTGTCAGTCTTGATAATGAGTTCATAGCTCGAAACATGTCGACTTTTTATTACTGCTAAGTACAGTATCTAAAGATTTTTTATATTGTGAAACATAAGCCAAGTGTTTTTATTTTAAAGTTTATACTTTATTCTTTATGATGTTTCACCAAGTGATGTGCGAGAATTCAATCTCAGTTATATATATATATATATATATATATATATATATATATATATATATATATATATATATATATATATATCTATATATATATATATATATATATATATATATATATATATATATATATATATATATATATATATATATATATATATATATATATATATATATATATATATATATATATATATATATATATATATATAGATATTAGCCTGTTATTGCTAATAATTATCAAGAGATTATATATATAAGTATATATATATATACTGCCGGCCAAAATTATTAGATCACTCAATAATTTTTATTGAATTTTTATATGAAATTTGTTATCTCGTTGGTTTTGCGTAAGTTTAACGTAAAAAAACTTCAATTATTTTATTACACGCCATTATATTGCAAAAAATCATAAAATAAACTTTAATTCAAAAAATTTAAAAAATCTCAAAAATGAAATTCTAGCACACCCATGAAGAAAATTGTCAATATCGAGTGTTCCCACCCCTAGATCGTATGACAGCTTCACATCTTCGCCTCATACTTAACATAAGCTCCCTTATGTCTCCTTGATCGATGTCGTTCCAAATCTCAGAAATGGAAGCAGTAAGTCCATCAAGGCCATTCGGAGGATTTAGAAGTGCTCTGAAGCGTCTAACCATCATGCCCCATACATGCTCGATAGGGTTAAGGTCAGGACTATTAGCTGGCCAATTCATAGTATCAATATTTTCACGACGGAGAAAATTTTGTTTCACCTGAGCTGTGTGCGGCCGAGCATTATCTTGCATAAAAACGAAATCAGCATCAAAGTTTTAAGCATATGGCACCACATGAGGTTCAAGAATGTCCGTAATGTACCGAACAGCATTAACATTGCCCCTTCGAAGCGTCACTAGCTCCGTACGTCCTCCCAAAGAGATGCCTTCCCAAAACATAACACTGCCACCACCATGACGAATATTTTCAACGAAGTTGCACTGTGTGTATTATTCTCCAGGTCTTCGATAAACTGGTACGCGTCTATCTGAATGGTAAAGGGAAAATCTCGACTCGTCGGTAAACAAAACTCGACTCCAATCGGCCGGTTCCCAATTAACGTGCATTCTCGCAAATTGAAGTCTATTTCTCCGTTGCTCCGGTCAAACTCGGCCCTCTAGCTGGGATCCGTGGGGTCAGGTTTCCTTCCCTTAAGCGTCTTCTTACGGTTCTTGGCCTTATTTGGATTCCATAGGTCCTTCTAGCCACATTTTGCACTTCGGGTGCTGTTAATGTCCGGTTTCGAATGACTTGTTGGACCATGTAGCGATCCTGGACAGCATTGGTAACGAGTCTACGACCCTGACCTGGTCTTCTTTGATGATCCCCATTTTCCCTATGCCTTCTTAAAACATACGAAACTGAAGATTGAGTCACAGCAAGTCTTTCTGCGATATATCGCTGAATACGACCTTCCTCCACTAATGTTACCACTCTAACACAATTCTCTAATGATAATGCATTTCTAACCCGACCTTGCACATTCATTTTCAAGTTTTAAGGAAAAACAATGAAAAATACCCGTTTAAGATAAAATTAACACTGAACTGAAAAGTATCCAAACTGATAATTTTTTATTACAGGGAAAGAAACTGCGATATGGAACTCGAAACGAAGTTTAGATAACAAACATGATTATAGCAGTTAACAAAAAAAATTACCTGCAACAAATTATCAAGAGAAATTTTAATTCGCATTTCTTAGGTGATCTAATAATTTTGACCGGCATTGTATATATATATATATATATATATATATATATATATATATATATATATATATATATATATATATATATATATATATATATATAATACATATATATATATATATATATATAT
Source organism: Cynegetis impunctata (assembly GCA_030704885.1). Taxonomy (NCBI): domain Eukaryota; kingdom Metazoa; phylum Arthropoda; class Insecta; order Coleoptera; family Coccinellidae; genus Cynegetis; species Cynegetis impunctata. The sequence continues at coordinate 675,965 of JARQZK010004369.1, forward strand.
ATATATATATATATATATATATATATATATATATATATATATATATATATATATATTATATATATATATATATATATTTATATATATATATATATATATATATATATATATATATATATATATATATATATATATATATATATATATATATATATATATATATATATATATATATATATATATATATATATATATATATATATATATATATATATATATATAGAGTGTGTTTTTGAGAGGAATAATAATATATATATATATATATATATATATATATATATATATATATATATATATATATATATATATTTATATATATAGGGTGATTTACGTAGGTGGTGCATCAGAGTTTTTTCAACTTGCTCTTGTATTCGAAACTTGAAATTTCGTAAGCTGTTATAATTGGTCATTTTCTTTCTACCTAAAATTTTAGTCCTACAGCTATACAGGATATGCCAAAAGTCGATACCAACTTTCTTATTTTAAATGGAAACCTAATTTTTTTTTCACTTTGTTCGATTGTCCTTCTGATTGTGAGTTTGACCAACCTAGGTTATATATATATATATATATATATATATATATATATATATATATATATATATATATATATATATATATATATCTATATCTGTATATATATATATCTGTTATAGTTTTTGATATATTTTCATTTTTAAAAAAAAAATTACAAGTTGTGATCTTCAATCACAGACTAAATTTAGTAACAAGACTACACAGTTTAATGAATATTAACAGAATATATATATATATATATATATATATATATATATATATATATATATATATATATATATATATATATATATATATATATATATATAATATATATATATATATATATATATATATATATATATATATATATATATAGGGTGATTTACGTAGGTGGAGCATCAGAGTTTTTTCAACTTGCTCTTGTATTCGAAACTTGAAATTTCGTAAGCTGTTATAATTGGTCATTTTCTTTCTACCTAAAATTTTAGTCCTACAGCTATACAGGATATGCCAAAAGTCGATACCAACTTCCTTATTTTAAATGGAAACCTAATTTTTTTTTCACTTTGTTCAATTGTCCTTCTGATTGTGAGTTTGACCAACCTAGGTTATATATATATATATATATATATATATATATATATATATATATATATATATATATATATATATATACATATATATATATAATATATATATATATATGTATATATATATATATATATATATATATATATATATATATATATATATATATATATATATATATATATATATATATATATATATATTTATATATATATATATATATATATATATATATATATATATCTGTTATAGTTTTTGATATATTTTCATTTAAAAAAAAAAAATTACAAGTTGTGATCTTCAATCACAGAGTAAATTTAGTAACAAGACTACAGAGTTTAATGAATATTAACAGAATCGGGATCTGGCTGTCACGTTTCCACTAAAACCAAGAAGTTTGACAGATCCTTATAGTAGGTAGGGGAGCCCAAGCGGGGATTTTGAGATTTACTCAAGCGCGGCAAAATAACATATTGGGGGAAACCTTGCACCATACATGAACTCTTAATATGGGGGCGTTCGTCTAGGGTAGTCGATCAGATTATTTTTTAAAAAATCGATCGTTCTGAAAACTCGAGCGCGTCAGATTAAGGCAATGTGAGTTAATTACATGCAGAAGAGTATGCATTTCACTAATCTGACGATTTGCACATGGCATAAGGAAATAGGAGGCTTACAAAGTTGCAAAAAGAAAACGTCACGTTGACATTCTCGAGCACGGTTAAATTTTTATTTTGATTTTGAAGGAAATATCACGATTGTTTTTGCGTTTTCGAATATCGGCGAAGAGTTTTGGTCTCGTACGGTCACCCCCCACCATGCAAACCGGCAGGTTCACTTACTTTCGTTATCAGAGACGATGTGGGGTGTATAAACTAATAATATCTGACGCGCTCGAGTATTTCTATATAACGATTTTTTTTTACATTTTTGAAAATCTGCACACGTTTTCCTTCCCTGAAATGACATACATCATATAACATTTTTTTCGTTTTAACATCTAATCTTCACCTTCCAAAAGGTCCCCACGACGCTCGAGTAAATCCCCATTTAGCATCTCGGCTCCCCAACTATTATAAGTACAGACCATTCATTCAAATACTCACAGTGATTAATAACGATTTATTGAGAACGTGAATCCGATTTTGTGAATTTAAATCATATCAATCCAAAGAGACATTCTCTTTTAAAAATCTGCTTTCAGGCTACAAATGTATTAGTTATTTGTCCTATCTGTTTTAGACCTTACTCCGGTATTTCGGGATTCTCAAAGTGCCAGTAGTCGGAAATCCTCCTTTGCTACCTAATCCCCCTATCGAGTTTCCGCCAAATTAATCCGATTGATTCCAGGTGATCGCCATCAGATTTGTAATAAAATTCGTCAATCTGCTACGGCTGGGTATCAGCTGGAAAGGACCCGAGATCATCGAGCTATGATCCAGAAAATGCTCTTTCGACCACGGAAACTTTTACGAGTACGACTCTGACAGCGACTGTTCCCTCTTTGTCGCCGTTTCTTCTTCTTCTTCCAGTTCCAGGTCTTCGCACCGATATTGGAACGCGGCCGATGCGGAGGGTTGTTCGGATTTCGTTTGACAAAACGCTTGTTCCAGAGGATAAACGAGAACAGTGGTCGCTGACGCGATAAAAAACGGCAGCTTCGTAGCTATTGTGTGTGAAATTAATTTTTGAGGAGATGATTCAGAATCGCACGCAGTTGGAGAGTTTTTCGCGAGCTTCGCATTCCGGCATTATAGCCAAATTATTCGTTCCAAAATAATTGAAAAATCCGCGTTGTCGGTCTTTATAACTTATGGTTTATAATATATATTAAAAGTTATAAGAGCCGACAACGTGAATTTCTCTATAATTTTGGAACTAATAATGTTCAGAATGTTCTTTAATTGAATGACAACATTAAAGGGGATTAATATGTGCATGATTCAAGATAAAAAGTTTATATTAACATAGGTCCACTTTTTTCTGATATACAGAGTGTGACTCATTTTATGATATAATAGATCTCTTGTGTTTTTATACAATATACAGTTATAGGTAGGACTTTAATATTGACATTCAATTGGAAATAATAATATATATTTTAATATATATATATATATATATATATATATATATATATATATATATATATATATATATATACATACATAAGTATATACCCAGATATATAAACAGAATAAGAACAGTAAATCTAGGTTAACGGTATCATTTCCATTATAACCGCGACAAAAAAAAAGAAGTAACCATATATTTCAGTTCAGAAATATTTAAAATTCTAGCGCTCCGCATTCTACTGAAAAATTAAACCTTAAAAGAAAGGGCCAAAGCTTCTCCAAGAACTCATAAATAATACGAAACGACGTGTGCTCTCTCAGCCAGACATATTCACTTCGTCGTTCTAGAAATTCTTGAAAGGTGTATTTCAATTTCAACGCCCCACGTAAAAACACGAATGTATGGATATTGCGACATATGAAACCAACGTTTTTACGTCTCCATATATTTCTCGTCGAAGTTATGCATCAGTTATCATAAAAATCCCATGGAAAGGGAAGAAAACAGCGCGGTATCTTCGTGTTTATACTTGCATGCACTCGTTTGGGGATTTTCTTTTTTCTAGATGAATGGAGTGTTAAACTAAACGAATGATATATGAGAATCAACAGATGCTTTAATTTCAAATAATTCTAGTCAGGTAGCGATTTCAAATTCATTGCATTTGTTTGGGGATCATCCAAAAGACAAGTCTATGCTTTACAAAGAATCGATGAATGACAGTTAAACCAGTTTTCTGAAACTACGTCATCTGTGATTATCCACAGAGTTTGATGTTTATTATTATTATGTCATTCTGTGTTGTAACTTAAACTTATAAGTGTATAAGTCGTTTATGTAATTCAAAACTTAATAGTCAATATAGGTACCCAAGATTTATTCATTTTAAATCACCGAAAAATGGTCCTGCTGTGTTTATCCTATATTATATCATTTTCTATCTAATTAATACCTTGGACTTTCGCAGTAAGTAATATCATGTAACTTGACATTTCTGGATAAACTGTCCATACTATTATTCATATTGTTGATAAGATTTACTTTCATTTATCAAGTTATAACTAACAAATGATGAATTATTCAAAAATTATTTAGTTCTGTACAAATACTGCGTAAGTAATTAAGATATTTGTGAACATCAAGCAAGTTATCAAACTAGTTCGGTACACTAACTTTCTATTTTATTTGATTAAACTAAGTTTTCACAGGTATATTTTTTACAGTGTTTGTAATTTTTTTCATTATAATTTGCAATTCCACCTTGTCTATATTTCTTCTTCTATGTAGAACCTAATTTTCGAGTCACATAAGATAAAAAACGACTACTTTATATGTAAATTATACACTCGTTTACTCACTAAATTATTCCAACATCATCTGTTAATTTTCCCAAATCCTGTCTTCGCTGAGACACGGTATGCATATTGTCACGGTATACTTATTGACTAACTAGTTTCAAATTCAAATTCAAATACGTTTATTTATCTTTTAGGGGTACATAAAAGGGGGAGCTAGCTAAATTTTTAATTTGATAGACTGGTTTAAGAAAAATTGAGATAAAATTATTGTTTAACAATGCAAAAAAAACCTAATTGCCTATCTGGGGGGTAATGCGGCTGTGGACCGACTTTCTAATTGCGCCCATTCGGAACTTGAGCAGGGGAAACCACTAAAACCCTGCTCGCGCAATGTACAATGTTTGATTTCTTAATTATTTCATTTATTTTTATTACAATTTTATAAATATATCTTCTTTCTTCTGTCTTGGCACTGGTCATCTTAGGAGGAGTGGGATTTCTTCGAAATGGTCTATTACCTCATCAGGTGGATCCTGGATACTCTGGAGGATTCTAGCTGGGGAAAAGGGTTGTTTTCTTTTTGGCTTTTTGACAAGGTGTCGTCGCTGGAGGTGCCAGGGGGACAGCAGCGTGGCTCTGGCATCGATGTTTGGACCATTGAGGTTGCGCAGGGCGTAAGAGATTTGGAGTTTTTAAAGGTGATCGAAAATAGGAGGCATGCCGATGTGGGGGTGAACTAAATGAGAGGGATATTTTCTATCTAATCGGAAAATGCTACGGCAGATTGCTCTCTCACAGCTTTCTAATTTTTTTCTGAGATTGATTGATATAGCAATTGTGGAATATAGCAAGCTTCTGTACGCAAGAACTGGGCGTAGGAATGTTTTATAGGTGTAAAGAAGAGTTTCACTCTTGCATCCCCTTATCTTACCCTTCAGTGCGTACAGCAGATTTGCTCTGTTTCGGACTTTTTTAAGTGTTTGAAGAACATCATGGCTTTGGTTGTGGAATCTATTGAAGTTTACCCCCAGGTAAATGATGTTTTCCTGGAGGCTAAGGTTACTGCCCCAAAGATTGAGGCGGACTTCATTAGGAGAAAATTTGGGGTTTCTGGACTGAGTATGATGGCGAAAAAGAATTGTTTGAGTTTTGAGGGGGTTGGGGGTGATTCTCCATCTCCGTGCCCAAGCGCTGATCCTGTTCAGTTGTTCCTGGATCTTCCTGTTGCATATTGCTGCTGTCCTGCCAGTGGTCCATAGCGCCTTGTCATCTGCAAAAAGGGGAGCTTTGGTGTATATATTGTTTTGATTATTATTTTGATTAACTAGTTTTAATTCCTATGCATGAGTTATTGAAAACTTGATCAAGAAGCTTTGGTTTCATTCGTACTCGAGCAATTCAATGAAAATATTAATTTTTCTGCAAAGTTATATATCAGTTTCACCTATTGTAACACAATAAAATGTTTGCTTCGCTATAAAATTACAATAGTTTCAACCGATACGTCATTTCATCACTTCCATTGAATTTTATCAAGAACAGCAGAGTACTATAAAGAAATTATAAACATTATGACAAGAAATTGTATTTGAAATGCAAAATAATAGCTATTTGTTCATAATTATAGAAATTATATAGTGTACTATATCGATGTTGCTTCATACATTTTATGAAAAAACTCTGTTGTAGAGGCTTCTAGCTGAAATAATGTAAAAAATACATCAAAATAATGACGAGAAATCTTTCTAATAATATCAACAAGTTCGCACATTATATAAATATGTGAAGTACATTTACCCAAAATTATCATTTTGTAACCACTTATTGTTATGTATATAAATAATAAAAGCTTATTTTTATACTCGGATAATGTTGTAAATTGTTTTCATTATAAGACAAATAGATGTATGAAAATAAAAACATGTTATCAATGTTGTTTTCTTCAATACTTACCTGAGGCTTGGTATTGATACTGCCTAAAAAGAAACTACAATATATATATATATATATATATATATATATATATATATATATATATATATATATATATATATATATACACTATTAGACAAAAGTAGAGCAACAAAGTGCTTTTATGGCTTTGAATTAAAAAATTAATTTATTATTGTTGTAATCCTGGGGTTATTTTAATGAAATATTATCCTCATAGTATAAGTAACATACCACAATATTTTGGACAAATTCAAACGAAATGGAGGTAGAGAAATATTTATAATTATAAAAATCGATGAATTGAAGTGCGACAAAAGTAAAGCAACAAATTGGGCCAACAGTATTTTATTTCATATATTACAATAAAAAAACATCCAACACATTTAATAATTACAATAGCTATAGGTATTACGTTAATAGTTAATAGAATATCCATTTTTATTTATTTCTTGCCGACAACGTCGCGGCATTGACACAATCAATTTTTGAACAGTCTTCGGAAAGGTTTGTCCAAACTTCATTGATTTTATTCATCAACGATTGTTTATTTGTAAAAAATTGTGTACGAATTCCACGCCCAACTTCTTCCCATAGATTTTCGATGGGGTTGAGGTCTGGTGATTGTGCCGGCCACTGCAAAACCCGAGCGCTATTTTCTTGAAACCATTCTTGAACAATTCGTGAAGAGTGCTTTGGATCGTTATCCTGTTGGAAAATAAAATGCAAAGGCATTTCCCACTCTGCATAAGGCATCATTACATTTTGCATTATATCTCTACATACAAATCGATCCATAGTGTCATTAATGAAGTTTAGTGGGCCCACCCCATTCTATGAGAAACAACTCCATTATAAAACACAGCCTTCACCATGTTTAACTCTGGGTGTAAAGTATTTGGGATTAAACCTTGTGTTGATTGGCCATATTACACGCTTCATTCCATCAGAATTAAAAATTTTATATCGTGTTTCATTGCTGAATAAAACTTTTTTCCAAATGTCTACCGTCCAATTTGAATGTCGGCGTGCAAATTCAAGCCTAGCCACTCTATTTCTTGCCGAAATAAGCGGCTTTTTAGCTGGTCGTCTGCTAAATAGCTTTGCTTCTAACAACTTTCTTTGAACTGTCCGTGGACTAACCATTATTTCGGGAAATTCAGCAACAATTCTAGGTGCAGACATCCAGGGATCGTTTTGAGAAATTCTTTTAATGCGTCTATCTGTCCAAATCGTTGTTTTTCTTGGCCTTCCCAATTTCGGTGGATTCTCTAAATGTCCTCTTTCATAATAGCTTGAAATTATTTTGGATACACTGTATCTGGGTAAAACAAATCGTCTTGAAATTTTGACTTGTGATATGCCTTCCAAGTCTGCAGTCACTACTCTCTGCTTTAATTCTTTCGAAATAAGAATACTTCTTGGCATGATAAATCCAACACAGAAATATTAATTAAACATAAAATAAACATTTCTACCTTCACTTTCACTAAAACCTTTATTTTTCAGGGAAATATTGAAGTGTTGCTCTATTTTTGACGCGTTACAATACTTTATTTCAAAATTTATGTCAATTAAAATTCATTTGTTTCGATTGTTGGAAAGAGCTGTTGCCTCCGATAATAGCAGCCTACTTTGATATTTGAGAGACAATATATTTAAGTACGATATCTTCTATTTGATATTATACAATAGAGATTTCTTTCATTTCTCGAAAATGTTGCTTTACTTTTGTCCGATAGTGTATATATATATATATATATATATATATATATATATATATATATATATATATATATATATATATATATATATATATATATATATATATTTATATATTTATATATATATATATATATATATATATATATATATATATATATATATATATATATATATATATATATATATATATATTTGTGTGTGTGTAAAGCGGAAATTCAAAGTATCAAATGAAACACGTACGAAGTGAAATTGAAGAATATATAGCAGGCAATATTGGAAAAATTGAAATAAAAAAATATCAAAATTATTGTATTATCAATCACACTACTATGCAAAAATGTTCATCAAATTTAATTTATTGCTGATCTTCCACAAAAAAAAACTCGTACGTTGTATCTTTTCATTTACTCGACCATTGTGAATTGAGTCATGTTGATTTTTTCAAGCGCGTCCGAAAAAATATCGACGAACCTTCTCGGCCTTTACTTCCACCTTCCGTTTCCACCCGCCAGTGCAGCCAACCTAAAAAAAACCTTAATTACACTCTCTGCGAAGAATCGAAGCCGATATTCTTTACTCGTAACTGACAAAGGGCTTTGTTGCTACAGGAGGTTGGAAAAGAGTAGCAATTATTTCTGTTGCTAATGAGCATTGTTATCTCAGAAGCCTATCTGGTGGAGTACGAATTAATTTCGCTAGAGAACTTTTCACTGTTAGCTAGGAGTGTTCTATGTATCGTTGACAACAGCAATAATAGTTTTGTCCTATTTTTGATGGTAAGCAAAATGCTTATAGAATAAAGTTCCATCTTCAATATAAAACACACTTGGCTTAAGTTTCACTATATAAAAATATTTAAATACCAGTGGCGGCTCGTGAGGTTTTGGTTTGAGGAGGCTACAAGAGGTGTTGAAAAATACACCATAGGCGAAAATTTTTAGGATTTCAAGGTCAACCGCCTTATAATTTAAAGAAAATCAATGAAAAACAAGCACCCTAAGCTATTAATTTGTTTTCACTTTCTGTGTCTACCTTGAGACCTACAACTCCTATTTACAATATTCACAAAAACTCTTCTCAGCCAATTAATCAATTCATCTATTCATCAAATTTTTTTTCTTTCCAAAATAGGTACCTACCTACCTACTTAACGAATTTGTTAACAGGTGGTGAGAGCAAATAAAAAGTTATTATATATTTTTGAAAATTAGCGGGATTCTGCCATCTTTAACGTTAGCAAAATGATCTATAATATCCTCATAAAATTTTTTGTCTTTCGCCAAAAGTTTTACTAATTCATTTTCAATAGACAACAAACTAATATTTTTCAAACGATCCTGGCTCATTGAATTTCGTAAATAAGTTTTAATCCTCTTAAGAGTGGAAAACGAGCGCTATACGGAAGCCGATGTCACCGGGATAGAAACAATTAGACATATGAGTTTATAAACTTGGGGTAAATCTTGATTCAAATCATTATCAAGAAGGTATTTAATAGTCCTCACATGATTTTCATTTTGCCCCAAAATTTCATTGTCATTATAAACAACACACAGTTCACTTTTTATGGCCACCTTATCAAAAAAAGTGTATTTTTGACATAAATTTTCCAAAAGGTTATCTGGAAAATTAGCCGAAAATCCGGTTAACAAATTTTTATTGAGTAAGTCGAAGAAATGCAGTTCTTTCAAATCAGAGAACCTTATTTCTATTTGACCCCTAATAGTATCCAAAATTTCATAAAATATTTGCTTATAGTGAAGCTCCATATCTGCGTAACTGAATTTCTTTCGTTTTGGGATAAATTGAGTCGTATCATCAGTAGTTTGAAATACAGAAAATAGTTTTTTAAAATAAACTTCTGCACGAAATTCTGAAATTTTTTCCAAAAGAAACTTGAGCCGATTTCGTGAGTAAATAACATCTAAAAACTTGTGCTGTAAGATTTGAAAAACTATTTCTGTTTGTTCAAAAATTAATTTAAAGATGTTTAAAAATCCTCAAAGGAGGCTAAGGAGGCTTAGCCTCCTTAGCCTCCTTTGACTAGCCGCCCCTGTTAAATACTGTATTTAGCAGTAAAGGATAGTCGACATGTTTCGAATTATGAACTCATTATCAAGACTGACTACAGGAGAGTATTACATCTTATTTTATAAAATCGACAAAAGCAAAGGTGATACCTGAAAATCAATTTGTTCGTTTACGAGGGGTAATTTACTATTATGGGCGGAACTTATTTCAAGAAGGTCAAGGCGCTTTCCTTTGTTGCCTGAATGCAATAATTGGGTTTTGTTGAAATCCAGGAAATGATTAAATTTTATACAATGTTCGGAGAAGCCAGTGGTATTTTTATTTTGTAAAATTGACTTTTTATGTTCTTCAACACGAATGTTTATATTCCTTCCTGTTTGTCCAATATAGAAAGCAGGACATTTGTCGCAAAATATTTCTGTTTTCTCTGATATTAGATTTTTCTTAATTACTGACTAAGAATGACTTCAAGTTTCTTTCATTTGTACAAATTGTTGTAAAGTTATTTTTCGATAGTCTGTTACAAATTTTGCTACCTACTCAAATTCGGCACATAGTTTATTGGGAAGTATTTTAGTTCTTCATTAATAGTTTGCGTGGGCGATAAGCTTATTGGGAAAAATCGAATAAAG
>JARQZK010004370.1:0-140000 GCA_030704885.1 Cynegetis impunctata
TTTATTTAAATTTTTTTTGAATATGTAAAATTTCTGAAATTTATCGAGTTTTTTGAGATTCAACAAGCCTGTTATTGCTAATAATTATCAAAAGATTATATATATATATATATATATATATATATATATATATATATATATATATATATATAACGCCTTGAATCAATTATTTCAAACTACAATTAAATCCATTCCATAAATTCTCTCAACTGTTTCTTCAATTGAAAAAGTGTATATTAATTGAACTGGATGTTCTAAATTATTCATTACGGGAATTTTCCAGTTTCTAAAGTTAATTTGAATGTAAAAAGAATTTCAAGATCAGAGAGAAGACGGCTTTGAATCAGAAGTTCTCATTTTAGGGGCGTGGCAAACAGCGGAAGAGCCAAGGATGCTGGTAATTTCCTGGTTTGCATGCTAAGGACTCAATTTGCATGTAAAGCTGCGATTCCACGCCTCAAACAATGTCTCCATTAATCCCTTAATGAGATGCTCTCAGATCTTTCTGGTTTCACCCCTCTTGTACACCAATTATTCCTCCCGAAATAAATGTTAATTATCACTTAAACATTGGCGTCAGTTTACGCTCGCTTTACTCCCTGTCTTGGGTCGCTTCTGGTTTTGAATTTTTGTAATTCAGCTGGTTTAATTAGAAGTAGGGAGATCATTAGAGGTGTTAATTGATTACCTCTTGAAATTGGCTCAACAGAAATCCAATTGTTCAACAAATTTGGAAGTTAAATCATTTGTACAAGTTTTTTATTTAGATAGTCTGGATTTGATTGAGCTCATGTAATTTGATATTTTCTTAAATTCCAATTAAAACTTTTGTTGCTGTTTTTCAATCAGAATCTTTCTGAAGATTAAGGTGATGAAAGCATATATATATATATATATATATATATATATATATATATATATATATATATATTTATAATATATATATATAAAAATATATATTTATATATATTTATATATATATATATAATATATATATATATATATATATATATATATATATATATATATACATTATATATATTATGTATCTTAAGAGTCTGTAGGTTTGCAATATTTCACTATATAAGGGTCTAATGACTCAGTTTGGAATGTTTAAACTTTGAGATTTAAAACTATTGAAATCAGATCAGCAATTTCACATTATTCATATCCTAACTAATTAAAATTTCCTTAAAATTTCTAAAATAATAATTGAATGTTCGCATGTCCACATTGAGGTTAACTGGAAAAGAATAAAGAGTAAATCCGTTTAATCACTCCAAACTGTAAACTGAAATATATATGTATATTAGATGATCGAATTTGAAAATCGTTTGGAACTTAGTTCGAAAAATATAGTTACAGGAAAATTTTCTGTTTATTGGCATAATTCGTAATTTGATCACAAAACGCTTATACTAATGCATATTTTATTTATTGGAATTTTGGATTGATTGGGCCGATACTTGGTGTAAATTAATAAACATATTGAAACAATGGTTAAAAATAAATGTGTAAATTGTTATTTTTAACCATTGTTTTAATATATTTTATTTATATCAGAATTAAAAATTTTTGAATTACTGATTGTTTTCCATCTTTCATTCAATAACTAATATATTTTTTAATTCAGAAATCCAAGAGACAATTGGACATTAAAACAAATGGTGTGAAAATATTTTCAAATTTTATGATATATAATGAGAACTCAAATAACATCGAAACTATTAAATTTTTGTTTAACTAATGCACTGTTAGCACTTAGTTAACATTTTAATGAAACCTAGAACATTTAGTAAGACTAAGTAGCTGCAATTTGTATCTATATGAAATTCTACAAATGTACTTCATAATTTTGTCCTTCTTTGAAATAGTAACTAAAGCAGTTTTTTAAATCTATATAGAAAATAATATCTTTTGTGGTTCTAATTGAAAGGAAACTGTTGTGAAATAAATTATGCGTCAAAAATCGTATATCTTCAACTGTCCTCGTCGCCGACATTCGCTGCAATGGCGAATAATAAAATTAACAGCAGAAAAAAGCGGTTTTTCGAAGTCTTGTCACGTTTGATTGAGGGCCCATCAACTGGTTGATGTATTATTTATCAATTACACGAGAAAAGAAGAAGCTCATTGAAACAAAATGGTTTCGTCGTATGTTTTTCGTCAATACTTACCCAGAAATCCGGTTATTATCAGAAAAGTATTATTTTAAACATAAACGAAATTATGTCAACTGTACATCAAAGTCTGATTATGACAAATTCACTTCAATGCAAGCTGAATAGTAATCATTATTGAATGTGACTGCAAGTGTATTGGAACTTTAGAAATAAGTTATCTATACAAAATTGTGAATTTCCATAGACATTATGTATATGTTCAAAATTGTAACTGAATTCACCTGAAATTAAAATTAGAGTAAAATTTTATTTACCAATTAACCGAGAATAACATTTTACTTGCTTATACTGAAATACTCATTTAGATTAATGAACATCTGTGTGTGTGGAAGTTTTACATTCAGAAATCATTTCAGGTAGAGTCAAGTCACCAAATATGGAATACCATTTTGTGTCAGGGATATAAAAAAAACACTTCATAGAAATTGAAACAGTTTAATGTAATTACTAATCAGTCATACATTTATATGTAGTAATTAACAGCCTTTAATCAAATATATTAGTTATCTAATTAAAATTCAACACAGAAACCAAAATCACAAATGAGTAACCAAAATATGGAATAGGTACCCATATATGGAATATAAGAATAAATCATCATATCAATAACAAAAATAGACATAAATATCTATGAGATCAAATAAATGGAAATAACATATTGTGATGAATGAAAGAAGTTACTTCATTCACTTGCAAAAGTCACAGATCCAAGTATCAAACTCTGGACCAGCACAATCATAATGTGCCCAGCATTAAGCATTTAATCCAGCTTTCTCCACGTTTAGCCATGGAAAAAAGGTTTGAACAGAACATACATTCTGCATCAGCAGATACTTGGTCCATCAACTCATCATGTTCACCGTCTTCATCAAACTGAATAACGTCCTGTTCCTCAGAGTCTTCTTCTTCACAATCATTCATATTTTTCTTCGTTTGATTGTTTCTCTTCGCAGTTTTCTTCTTATTCTCTGTCTTGTTTTCTTTGTCTTGTCTCTTCATATTTTTATTTACTAAATAATTTTTGTAGGGTGAAGATGTTATGACTGTTGCCACAGCAGCTTTTCTTCCTCTGTTAGATACTTTTCTTCGTTTCTCTGTCGCTGGACTTATGTCATGCGGAGACACCAGACCCAAACTGCTGCGATTAAGCCTGGAAGTCGAGGGTGCAGGTTCAGGTTGTACATTAGCAGTTCTTTCTGGTACAGGTATTTCTATCAGATCTTGACCAGTTTCAGATCTTGATTCCAGTGGAGTGATATTGTTTCCCCGGACGAATTTTATAGCTTCTGCCATTTTTTCTTCATCCCAGGTCTTTCGTTTCTTGGTTGATTGTGAAGCAGACATTTTAAAAACAAACATAATATATAATTTTTTAAAGAAATAGTAGCAAGTGCCTAACATGTGAAATATAAAGACCTAATTATGGAATATTTCATAATTAGACAGCGACGACTGTCCATATTTGGATTTTTATACTAGTTCAAACTCGCCTAAATATTTTTTCAAGTCACAATCTTTTGATGACAGAAGATCACAAAATGTTGAAATAAACATAATATCGATATACTAAATATTATAACAATTATGTATACATACGTAATAACTGGAAATACTCATTTATTACATACCTTTAAAATTTTCTGCGTGACATCAAAACAAAACACGCCTGCCACACTTGTAGCGTTCGCGCAACTGACACGATGATGTGAGTGAGGTAGTAAATAGACCGAATGAAACGGAAGATGGTCGTATGTTGCGTTTCATACTTATATTCTCAGAGAAATTAAGGTATTTCATATAAGGATACTATTCCATATTTGGTGACTTTCCTCTATAAACAATGAAAGAAAGAAGACTTAAGATAATAAAAGCAAACAAAACGAATCCTATAATAATTTCATAAATAAATTGAAATTTTGTACAATATAGTTTGTAGCTTGATTAGGGAAAATCTTTCTATGTTTGACTAGCGTAATATGGTAATATTATATAATTTAGGAGCAAAGTACTTCATGGATTAAATTAAACGTAGTGCTAGAACATGGTATAATTAAATGACTATTAGGTTTGACTCTAGTATCAAAATAATGTTCATATAATTGAACTGCCTTAGCTAGTCTTTTATGCACCCATCATGAACATAAACATAAGCTTCGGACAATAAAGAGAGCCTGTATTAAAAAATTTATGATTTTTATAGTTTATTCTAAGGAGGATGCACTTTTTAGAACTTTTTACGTGATTCAAATAAAAGTTTCTTTAATTTGAATTAATATTCATTTTCATCAAGAAATAATATGCAATGAAATTTAACGCATTTGTGGTACTTCGTGGAAGTGAATAACATTCATTAGTTTCGGTTGGTAATTCAAATATTGGAGAAATGATATTTGAAAAAAATTATGAATTTAATTAATTCTTAAATTTATTTGACTGGATTGAATATTACTTCGATTAATAAAATATTTTGGAAGACATCGGGTTTTTTCACAATTTATCGGTATTACTTTTAGGAATGTTCTTTCTATTATATATATATATATATATATATATATATATATATATATATATATATATATATATATATATATATATATATATAATGATATATTATTAAAGTAAAATTAGAAATTACAACAAATCAATCTGAGTTATAAATATTAAAAATTCAATTGAAGATAATTTTTTTCCATAAGATCATAAAATCCAGTTTAACTGGGAGAAGTGAATATCTTATCATTTGAATTTTTTGAGATCAATATCACAACTAAAACAGCATGTAGGTGTGAATAAAATGGTTTGGTTTCATTGTTATTACAGAGGTACAATTCTTTTTATCTATTAAAAATAAACGGCAGTGTCAAATAACAATGCCATGCCAATCCGGAAACAGATCGTATTCATGAATGTCACCACCTAAATCCTGCTAAGTAGAATTCAAAATCAATAAGTATTCCAATTCTTATTCGTGTAAGTTTATATTTCGTGCTCGTCCGGGTCCCATTCGGCAATGTTCGTCATCGTATTTTTCATAAAGCCCAGGTTTTCAGATTTGCATATTGAAGCGCTTTGTCAAGACTGAAAATAATTAACTTGGTTTTAGATCTTCCGCTGTTCCATAAAGAGGCCTATCTAAAATAATCGAAATTCTTCATAAGATGTGTTAATCTGAACTTCAAATCTTTCGTATTCTGTTTTTTAAGAGATGAACTAAAAAGTAATACGGACAATTTCATTATTATGTGTCTGTTTAAAAATAGGAATATCATATTCAGCGTTCAATTCCATATTTACAGTACTGTATTGCACAATACTACAAATGATGGATTTCACAAATCCTGCCATGACATTGCATTTTTTGAACACATAATTGTTTATATATATATATATATATATATATATATATATATATATATATATATATACCTATATATATATATATATATATATATGTATATATATATATATATCTATATATATATATATATATATATATATATATATATATATATATATATATGTATATATATATATATATATATACATATATATATATATATATATATATATATATATATATATATATATATATAGGTAACTAAACTCTTCTACAAGTATTGGAAAAAAATCTTACACTTGTGAAGTTGTTGCTATTCGAATTAATAATTATGCCACATTTTAAATACTCTTCCACTTTGTTCGTTGCACTGAGCAAAGAGAAAAATCAACAGTTATAAAAACTGTGGAATAAGGGACATGCGAGCAATTTTGAAATATAATATATATAATACATTACATATATATATATATATATATATATATATATATATATATATATATATATATATATATTATATATATATATATGTAATATATATATATATATATATATTATATATATATATATATATATATATATGAATTCTTGATTTTTACCTGTTTATCGTATTCATTCTAAGAGATATCAATTATTGTATAACAGGTTTATTTCAAACATTACATTTTAAAATTAAAATTCATGAATTTTAATTTTAAAATGTAATGTTTGAAATAAACATGTTATACCAATAATTGATATCTCTTATATATATATATATATATATATATATATATATATATATATATATATATATATATATATATATATATATATATATATATACAATTAGGATAATAATATTTGGGTATAGCAGCAAGCAAAACGTGTACTCTTATAACACTATATTTCCGATATTTCGACAATGATTATTGTCATCTTCAGGGAAGCTACAACATAAGCACAAAAGAAAATCAAAAGTTGCTCCATAACGGTCAACTGTAACACTACTCACTGTGTCTTTGAGAATGATTGCAAAAGATGTAAAAATCGAGATACAGCATTATTGATTTCTATAAAACATTATTGATCGAGAAACACACAATGTGATGTCATCAACTAACATTATAAGTTAAATGGTCACAATAAAATAAAACAAACAACAATTAATTTAGAGGAAATAAACATCGTTGAAGTTAAGTTAAGTTAAAATTTTTTTTAAAGATTAAAGATATAATTATTTACTTCGTCATTACATATTGACTGAAAAAGAGACGCGACCAGCCATCTTGATCAAGACAGTAGACATAGACAGCATCAAACAAGAAAACTCTAATGTGAAAACATGATAATTAAGGTTCACAGATTGGTCACTGCTAACAATTAAAATAGCCAGAAGTATAAATGACTCAGAAAAGGAGAGGCAACTCTTCTCTCACTCGACATTTCTGAAATGGATGTTTTTATCTAAATCCAACAAAAAAGAATAAATTTCACTAAGATGATTTAAATCAGTTTTCTTATTTAAGCAATTTTCTGACTGTGAAATGTAAGCCATCTCCATAAACAGCCTCTAAGTCGAATTTCTTTCCCTTGTCAATATCCTGGTGTCATTGAAATTCATAATATGTCCTGTAATATTCACATGTTCACTCAAAGCACATCTTTCAGGATGACACCTACAGTCACTCTTATGTGAGGTAATTCTATCCTTAAGGGCTCCAGACGTCTGACCTACATATAATCTATCACAATTGGAGCATGGAATGCTGTATACTATATGAGATTCCATGCTCCAATTGTGATAGATTATATGTAGGTCAGACGTCTAGAGCCCTTAAGGATAGAATTACCTCACATAAGAGTGACTGTAGGTGTCATCCTGAAAGATGTGTTTTGAGTGAACATGTGAATGTTACAGGACATATTATGAATTTCAGTGACACCAAGATATTGACAAGGGAAAGAAATTCGACTAAGAGACTGTTTATGGAGATGGCTTACATTTCACAGTCAGAAAATTACTTAAATAAGAAAACTGATTTAAATCATCTTAGTGAAATTTATTCTTTTTTGTTAGATTTAGATAAAAACATCCATTTGAGAAATGTCGAGTGAGAGAAGAGTTGCCTTTCCTTTTCTGAGTAATTTATACTTCTGGCTATTTTAATTGTTAGCAGTGACCAATCTGTGAACCTTAATTATCATGTTTTCACATTAGAGTTTTCATGTTTGATGCTGTCTATGTCTACTGTCTTGATCAAGATGGCTGGTCGCGTCTCTTTTTCAGTCAATATGTAATGACGAAGTAGATAATTATATTCTTTAAAATAATTTTTAACTTAACTTAACTTCAACGATGTTTATTTCCTCTAAATTAATTGTGGTTTGTTTCATTTTATTGTGACCATTTAACTTATAATGTTAGTTGATGACATCACATTGTGTGTTTCTCGATCAATAATGTTTTATAGAAATCAATAATGCATCTTTTGCAATCATTCTCAAAGACACAGTGAGTAGTGTTACAGTTGGGTTATGGAGCAACTTTTGATTTTCTTTTGTGCTGATGTTGTAGCTTCCCTGAAGATGACAATAATCATTGTCGAAATATCGGAAATATAGTGTTATAAGAGTACACGATTTGCTTGCTGCTATACCCAAATATTATTATCCTAATTGCATCCTAACTATTCAGAAAAGACTACCCTTCTTCTATATATATATATATATATATATATATATATATATATATATATATATATATATATATATATATATATATATATATATATATATATATATATATATATATAATAACTGAGATTGATGATGAGTTCATAACTCGAAACATGTCGACTTACCTTTACTGCTAAATACAGTACCTATCTAAATATTTTATAAAGTGAAACATATGCCAAGTGTGTTTTATTTTAAAGTTTAAACTTTATTCTATAATATATATACTTCAATCAAAACTATATTGAACAATCTAGAGCCTATATCTGTAAAACAGAGAATAGTCTTCGCTACTTATATATTCATATTCATAATTAAAAATCGCCTGCTTTTTTGTAATGGGATAAAAAATGAACGTTCGTCAGTGACGTATACAGGTACGACACTAGAAATGCCAATTGCTTCTTCATGCAGGTTTATAGGCTCACTAAATCTAGTATTACTATTTTTCATGAGGGTTTCAATGGATTCAATAAATTGCCTAGTGATGTAAAAAGTATTACTAATATTAATGTATTCAAGCTTGAGTTAGCGATGTTTGTTCTAGATAATGTGAAATGTTATATATATATATATATATATATATATATATATATATATATATATATATATATATATATATAGGTTGTTTCAAAATTTAGTTTCATTGACGTATTTTTCTGGTCAAAGTCAAACTTTTTTCAGAACATTTGTTTTCCGTTTTCGATATATTGATTTCAAATTTGAACCATAGGATACGTTTTATAGCTTACATTATCCAACATGAAGAGCGATTGTAAGAATCTACAGGAGGATAGTTTTTCAGGGGTCCCATAAACTTTTCTGTGGTGCGCTGCTAGCGGATTCTGAGAAACGAAATTAATTTTTTTTTTGTATGTATAAATTTGTTTCTCTCTCGTTATTTTTACGGACCTGCGACTGTTATCGAAAAAAAATAAAAATTATTATCTCTCATTCCCTACATATAATTAAAAACTGTAATAATAGATGGAAACCAATTTTCACAATGAAAACAAAAACGCTAATTATTTTGTTTTTTATCTTAATTAAAAGTTTCCTTAAATATAAACTGAAAAAATAAGAAACCTATCGATTTATTGTCTTTGAGAATTCACCAGCGGCACACCACAAAATAGTTTATGGGGCGAGAAAATGATTGACCTCTAAAAAATTACGCCCTGCAGATCGTTATAATCACTCGCCATGCTGGAAGATGTAAGCTTTAAATCGTAACCGATGTTTCAAAATTGATATATTTATCTCAAAAAAATGGAAGAGCTATCAAGAAAGGAAATAAATATTCTTGAAACTTTAACGGTCTGTAGTTTGATAACGATGCGTTTGCGAACAAATATTTTTCTAAATTATTCAAGCTAGCCTTTACAGAGAAATTATCCGAAAGATTTCAGTTTTTAAAATAATTGCCCTCGATATATATATATATATATATATATATATATATATATATATATATATAAATGTCAAAGAAATTTCAATTTTTTCGAATGTCGTAGTGAAACGTCAACTTTTTAATAAAATCGAGTTTTTTAAGATTCAACCAGCCTGTTATTGCTAATAATTATCAAGAGATTATATATATATATATATATATATATATATATATATATATATATATATATATATATATATATATATATATATATATCCTGTTCTATAAATCCTTACTCGATATTCATATCCTTACGTTTATAATGTATCAGATTTGAAAGGGCACTGAAGCGTCAATAATCAAGTCAGAAGAGGTGTTGAAACTATAATATTCATTTATATCTACACATATATATTCATTTATGGAATTATTAAGGCTGGCTTCTTCTATACCTAGACCAATTTGTTCCAGTGTTATAAAAGTACGCATGTAAATAGACAGCGGGTTTGCTTCCTTCAATTTGCCTCTTCCATCAGTGATAATGTAAGTAGTTGTTATTTAATTAGATGTTCAAACGGATGCCTTTCTAATTGAATAACATGCTTTAGCTGTCTTATCTTCAATGATCTTCTCACTTACACGGTATAATTTTGTAACAAAATGGACAAACATAATAAGGCATGCACGGAATTTGTAAATACAATTAATGGTTGATTTATAATATTTGATATTAGACTGCTTTTTGTATGTGAGAAAAATATTGGATAATCTTCTATGTTTCAATATTTTCTTCATGATTATGACAACTTGATGTTTTTGGCCATCTTTCAACCCATTTTAATTTTTTTTTAATAATACATATATATATATATATATATATATATATATATATATATATATATATAAAATATATATATATATATACATATATATATATATATATATATATAATATATATATATATATATATATATATATATATATATAATATATATATATATATATATATATATATAATATATATATATATATATATATATATATATATATATATATATATATATATTTGTACAACTGTCAAAAAAAGACTACATTCAGGAATTGCTATGGATACGCAAAGTTTTCCATTTTTTAACTAGTGAAAAAAAGATATTTTTTCACTGTGAAAAAAAGACCATAGAATATAGAAATAATGCATTTAATGAAAATTAATAAGAATAACAAAACTATTTATTGCACTAATAATTAATAGTAAAATTTGAACAATTATTTCCAATATTTATTCCCGAGGACGACGATGCTGATAGTTGGTTGCCAAAAATTGTTTTGTTCTCATCAGAAAAGCAGGTATTATTAGTAGATATGTCCGAAAATATGTTTATTGTTTGCTGCAATAAAGATTTTTATATGGATTATATTGAACATGTTTTGATATATGAAGACGAAGCTTTTTCTATATAGATTCAAAGCAATCGTTTGAATATGCAGGATCTATTTCGCAGGATCACTTGTCATATTAATAATTTGGGATTTTATACATCTAGTATAGATGAAATAAAAACAAACTTGGTTAAGGTTTCCTTGATCAAAAATTCCAGACATGTTTCCTATGATGCTTAAAGTATTAATGTTTGTGTCTAATTTTTATACAACGGCATTCGATAAGAAGGTTAAGGTAAATTGTACCTGTCCATTTGATATAGGCGAATTGTTTATGTGAAAGGACATTGCCATAATCTCTAGGACATCGTTGTCCATGAAGTGATTTTCACCTAATCAATCCCTAGAAATACTAGTAGAACCCGATTGAAGAAGATAGATTTTCTGTCCTTATATTTGATTTTGTAAATTCCGTTTTTATCTAGTTGACCAAATCTATTTTCATTATCAATCGATAATGCAACCAAGTCTGTTTGTTAGGTACTAAGATACTTAACGTTATTTTAATGTCTTCAAAGTATCATGAAGGCTACATAAAATAGAAACTGAAACATTCTATATGAGACTAAAAAGATAAGATGTATCGAGAAAAGAATAGAAATGCTTAAAAATTTAGATATAATAATTCTACAGTTTTATTAAAAAATTAACACAATGGAATTATTTCACCCAGGTAAAAAAGGCATGAAGTCACTGTGAAAAAAAGACCATAGAATATAGAAATAATGCATTTAATGAAAATTAATAAGAATAACAAAACTATTTATTGCACTAATAATTAATAGTAAAATTTGAACAATTATTTCCAATATTTATTCCCGAGGACGACGATGCTGATAGTTGGTTGCCAAAAATTGTTTTGTTCTCATCAGAAAAGCAGGTATTATTAGTAGATATTTCCGAAAATATGTCTCCGTTGGAAGTGGATGATTGACAGTTTTAAATTTTATTAGAAATATCAGTTTTGTTATTCAAAATGTCCTCCAAGTAACTTGTGGTGTATCACTGTCACTGGCAATATTAGTATTATAATCCATCGTATAATTTGTGAAATACGCGAAATAATTTACAAAATATTTAATTTGACGCTTGTTAAATAAATTACATGTTTTCTTGGTTACACTAACTCTGACATAAGATCATTGAATATATTGATAAACATACTTGACTGATGGATTTTAATTTTTAAAATAAAATGACTTTTAATAAATACTTATAATTTAAATACTTTTTTGCCAGTTGTACAAAAAATATTGTTTGTATTTCGTGAGCGAAATCAGTATTTCATGGTGCACTCGAATGAATTTTAAGCCTCGGTCTGACGATGTCGGCTAAAAATTTACATTCTTATGCGCCATTGAAAAAACAATGATTTCGCACACTTGATACAAAAATAACTAATATATATATATATATATATATATATATATATATATATATATATATATATATATATATATATATATATATATATATATATATATATAAAGCTAAGAAATAACTGAAAGTTAAACATGGAGATGACATTAATTACGCCCGATGTTGATGATGACTTATCAACAAATATCGAAAATACTTAATAGTAGTATAAGAGGGATTGATTAATTGAAATAATTGCTGTATTCGAAGCAACAAAAAAATTACTAACACTTTTCCGGACAAGTGAGGTGTGTATCCCGCGACTTCCAATCCTTGCCTCTCGCCATCCTCGCCGGCCGCTGAGACCAATGCATGCTTTATTCTGTTTTTCCAAAAAAATCATCATAAAATCTAAACTAACTGCCCACACAATGTTATTTATCTCCGAAACTACTCATCCGATTTCAAAAATGATTTCATCAGTATTTAGAAGGAACTTTTAGGGTGGATATAAGCTATATATTATTCCCTTAAAATGAAAGGACTTCTCGTGTCGATGAATTATTTTACAACTAACTTTAAACGACAAACGGTCGAGCGAACGCTGCTTTAACGGTAGGAGATATTCAAATCATTTTTATACAAAAGTTGAATAACTCAAAAAGGCCTATAAAAAAGTCCGCCACGACATATATTTTTATTCTTATATTAGATTAATAAGCAACTTGAATTCCACGCGGTCGATGTTGCGAGCTTTTACCAGTTTGTGTATTAACCTCAAAATCAGATGAATAGGTTCGAAAATTATAACCGAATTATAATATTTGTACCTATAGATATGTACATGATGGAAAAAAATTTCTACCTTGACAGAAAGACAACTTTTATTTATATTCTAATTGATGCCGAAGACTTAGAAACGTAAAAGTAAATTATATTTATTATCTTTATTAAATAAACTGATTGTTCAAATGAAAATGTAAAAGCTTTTCTTTTAGGGCCTGTTGCTTCCAACACTCTTTGTCCCTTTTCTATCGTTTCTATTTGTATCCAGCTCGAGTCCGGTTTTTACAAGTTTTATATTAGCCTAATGAGCATGCATGCAATGGAATCTTTCGACGTCATTTTTACCAACTTCAAACCGATTATTTAGAGAATTTGCTTAATAAGGAACGATGTCAACACAATAATTTCATAACTTTGTGCTTACGTCCTGATCATCAGGATAATAAAGGGGAAAATTTTAGGTCTGTTGTCAAACATATGATATACTCAAAATTTTGAGACTGAAAGAAAAATAAGAAAATAAATTATAGTTTAAATAAAAAAAACAAGTTTCAATAGCAAACTGAACTCAAAAGTTGAAAATAATTTATTCCATTGTAAAAAAAATGTGGGATGCATAGTAAAAATGCTACAAATATTTGATTGGCAGCTATTTATAGAAGTGGAGTTATTATATAAATCTGGCAACCGTGCCTATATATGTTTTTATTCCAATTTCATTAAATTTTCAGTTTACGCGATATATTCTACATAAAAATTAATGAAAATCAATAGCGGAAGTGTTTGTGACTGCTCCTCCGAAGAAATGTAAATGCGGCGCCTATGTTCTTGCACACTTTCGATGGCAGCCGAAAAAATCAATGATATTGTAGTTTCCTTTGCAACTGCTCAGCTGACCACTCGCCGCAGAGAGACGTCTTCTTTAATGATTTTACTTGAGGGAAATCCACACGTCGGCAACTTAACGTTCCTACTTTCTACACTCCACACTAGATGTCCAAAAGAAAAAATCTCCATCGTCTTGTTTAGTTCCTGCGGACGCCGTCGGCGTCGACACCAGGTGGTGAATAGTTTTTCGCACTTCACTCGAATTTCGACGCAAGAGTTTGTTCGTCATTAACTTTTACTGTTTCTTCATAAGACTGAAAACGTGATGGTAGGGTGATACTAGGGGACTGTTATACAGAAAAATATTTTCTTCGACACAATTGTCACCGTGAATACATCCGAAAATAAATTATATTTATTATATGTACATTGGTACTAGTTTATTACAATTACAATTTCGCTAACTAAACCATTGTTGAGCTGATTCAGTTTAGATCAAACACAATATCTATATTTAATATGTATTGACTATCAATAATATAAAATTTGAATTACTGCAGTTTAGAACTTTCTTAAATCTTCAGATGCTTGTTAAAACTGACTAACTTTGTATATATATATATATATATATATATATATATATATATATATATATTTATGCACTTGGAAATTATGTATATAGTATCAAAGCATCATTTGTTAATTCAGATATCATTGAACACATAGATCGATCTGGTCATTTAAAATATTTATATCTTTATTATGATTTGCTGATTTTATGTTTCTAATTGTATGTGTATTCTCTAAACTAACAAATGAAGGCAAAATATGATTCTGCACTAGACAATGATTGTCTGTAGGATGTAGCAACAATATGTTCTTTGAATCTTATTCAAAATGATTGCACAATCTAACCTATATATACACTCCATTACACTTTCAATTGTTAGTTCAAAGAAGTAATACACCAAATTTTTTGGAATCATTAAACAAATTGAAAGGCTCATAATAAAGACAGTTATCTATATTTAAAATACCACACCAATTCACGTAGATCCATAATTATTTTCAAATAATCACATAAAATCAAATAATTTTCATAGTCGAATATTTTATTTTGATTCTAAATTCCTGTGAATATCTCAAGTTGATTAAATACTTGTACCTACTCATCCTTTTTTGACCCTCTTTCTTTTTAAAAATTATCATTGAAAAGGAAAATATATATATTTTAAAGGAACAAAACTTCGTTCCTTTTTTATTTCTAAAAGATGTGTAGAAAAAACAATTTAGAGTTCCAGATTCCCCCCTCCCATCACTTGCGAGGCTTCAAGAAGGCTTAAAACACAACATTTTGCTACTAATTGTTTGAGACCGCACTACTGGGGGGATAGGGCCTCCTCCGGTATATCCCATATTGATGTGTCTTGGTTTCATCCACCAAAAATATGGCAAGCATATATATATATATATATATATATATATATATATATATATATATATATATATATATATATATATTCATATATATATATATATATATATATATTATATATATATATATATACATATAGATATATATATATATATATATATATATATATATATATATATTATATATCTATAATATATATATATATATATTCATATATATATATATATATATATATATATATATATATATATATATATATATATATATATTTATATATAATAAATATATATATATAATATATATATATATATATATATATATATATATATTTATTTGAAATTGTTGTTGCCTGTGATCTATTTTTAATCTCTTGATAATTATTAGCATAACAGGCTGGTTGAATCTTAAAAAAAACTCGATTTTATTAAAAAAGTTGATCTATTTCACTACGACATTCGAAAAAATTGAAATTTCTTTGACATTTATTTGATTTGAAAAAACACTGAAATAGACAAAGACGACTTTATATTTATTATGTGCTATTCAGATCCAATATTAACATTCAAAAATTGTTATCATCAGAAGGTAAGGGAAACTTCAGAAACCTTTACCCACGTAATGTTCGAAAAAAATAATAATAGGTTACTATTTATCTAACAACAAAGAAATTAGTCGCGGGAAAATATTGAAAAAGTAGAGCAGAATTATCGGTATAGAACGCTTATATGGAAGCAGCCGTTGACACGTGTTTCGGACTCTTTGGTCCTCATCAGAACGGCGTAGCTAAGTATTGGATTGAAAATTTGGAGATGAAAATAGTATAACAAATAAAATCCTCTGTTATGGAAGACAATCACACATTTGTGGTTTATTGTTTGAACTCTCCGGTATGGGAGATTTGGTCAAACTTTGCCACGGAGGCGATTAATTCCATCTGCGAGATCTCAGAAAGAGTAAATTAATAATAACAAAGAAATTAGTTGCGGGAAAATATTAAACAAGTAGAGCAAAAATTATCGGTATAGCTCGTTTATATGGAAGTAGCCGTTTTTAATGAAATTTTTTTTTAGAATTTCAAATTTTTTAAATAAAAAAAGGTACTCACAATATAGAACAATGTTTTAAACTCTCAGTTTAAGTTTGGGATCATTGCCATATTTTCAGCTTGCAATATTTAATTATTTATTTGAATTGTTGTTGCCTGTGAACTATTTCTAACTTTTTGATAGATAATTATTAGCAATAACAGGCTTGGTGATGAAGCCACGAATGTCGTGGCGAAACGTCAACTTTTTAATAAAATCGAGCTTTTTGAGATTCACCAAGCTTGTTATTGCTAATAATTATCAAAAAGTTATATATATATATAACATATATATATATATATATATATATATATATATATATATATATATATATATATATATATAAATATACAATTTTTTCTAAAAAGAAAGTATAGTTTAGAACATGTGATCTCCAAAATTACAAGTAATGTCTTTTTAAAAGACAATCAAATATTTTAAACCTATTTTGTTCATTACGTGGGTGAAGGTTTCTGTGGTTCCCTTCCCATATAATATCAACAGACCTATTTGTTGATATTGGACTAAATAGCACGTAATTAATAACTGAAGACGGCCACAGCCGCAATGAGAAATTTTTGAAATTAAGATAAATAGTACCCTATTCTTTGACTTTTCAAAATCAAAATAATTTGAACCTATTTCGAACATTACGTGGGTAAAGGTTTCTGTGGTTTCCCTTACCATCTAATAATAACAGATTTGAATGTTAATATTGGACTGAATAGCACGTAATAAATAACAAAGAACGGCCACAGCTGAAAAAAATTTTAGTGAGACATAGTAGTCTTTTTCTATTCAAATTTTTTCAAATCAATAAATGTCGAAGAAATTTCAATTTTTTCAAAAGTTTTGATAATGCCACGAATGTCGTGGCGAAACGTCAACTTTTTAATAAAATCGAGTTTTTTGAGATTCAACAAGCCTGTTATTGCTAATAATTAATAAAAGATTAGAAATAGTTCACAGGCAACAATAATTCGAATGAATATATATATATATATATATATATATATATATATATATATATATATATATATATATATGCGTTTCCGAAAACATGCAAATGAGAATTCTATATTTGTTCCGAATTTCCTAATTTATTTATTAAGATAAAGTTTTTCTTGTATAGATCACCAATCTACGTGTGAAATATTTTATGAAAAATTATTTATTTTTACAATTTTGAAACATAATTAACCCTATTATAATAAGCAAATTTAGCATTTATCCCTTCTTATGAATCTTGAGTTTTAAGTGACAGTTGGCAGAATTATTACTTTTCGAAGTTTGAATTTTATGTTTCAGATATAATACCAGCATTTTTGTAGTTAACATTGTCTAATAGATCTAGTGGACATAGTTGGTGCCGTTACTTAAATGATTCCATAAGAGTATTTCAAAATTTTGGAAAATATGAAAGTATTTTAGAATCAATAAATAACAAAAATTTAAATTGTATTCGCGAACTGTTGCTTGGTTTTGTTGATACATTTTTTATATCAGCCTCATATTTGAGTCAATTTTTTCCATAAATTGCATTTTAGAAAAATGCATAAACATCAAAATGACATACAAAATACTATGTTCAAAACAAAATTTAATTGTTTGAGATTTCAGTAGAAATAAACAAACAAAAATTGACTTAATATTTAAAAATTAGAGTAAATTAAGCACGATCGCGATGTATTTGACCTGTTCGGTAAATAGCTAGCTTATACTATCGGAAAAGGTAACAGAGAGACATTACCATTAACCGTGCCATAGAGGCACGGTTGATCCATGGTATTCAAAGCCAACGCAGTACATATCCTTGCAAAACCGATGGGAAATGCGAAGAATTCTGTATTCTGTGAATAATAGCATTGTGGATTCGTGTACTGCCTTAGTGACAATAATTTAACAGCCGATACATGTTAAAATATTTATATTCCTATTATAGATGAGTTACATACTAGAGATTGAACGATATCGAAAACCTCTCTCGCTATTTGCATCTCACGAACCTTGAACTTCTGGTATTTTTATGGGGACTGCAGTAGAGAAGGGAAGCCAAGTTTAAGCGATAGTTGACGGCGCTAACGAAATATCAGGTGGTTGTAGAACCTAATTTGTTTTTCGGTAATATGGGTATATATATATATATATATATATATATATATATATATATATATATAAGAAGAGCGTTTCGTTCCATACCGCGAAACTTATAAGAGTTCAGCACTCATTTCAAGAAAGAGTTCACTTATGCATCGAGAATAATGGGCACCTCTTTGAGCATTTGTTAGAATAATAATTCTTTTACCATTAACCTTTGTTATTTTTTCAATAAAATGAGTTAAAAAATGTTTTCACCTTTTCATTACAATACAGGCTGTTTCACTTTTAGGATAAAGAAATTACTCATAAGTAGAATATTAAAACGTCTTTTGCGTAAAAATCATGAGAAATAGGTATAGGAAACCCAGATATAGTTTCAAAGGGAATCTAATTCTGCGTCAAAATATGCCATAAAATACAGGGTGTTCTATTTAACTTTAAGAAGTTATTGAATAAAAAAAGTGCCCAAACTTTGAAGCAATTTTTTTTACCACTCAGTACAATTTTGAAATAAAACTTTTATGTGGTAGTTAATTTTAACTTTTCAGCTAAGCAGTGAATTCAGCTACAAGGAGCTCGTTACATGTGACAGGGTGTAAACAATTTTTAAATTATGGTCCGTATTTTTAATTTCTCAAAATTTCTCAGCAACAGTTAGTTTTAGGTATAGGCAATATAACGGCAACTTACCTTTATTTGGTTTATAGTATCTAAAAATATAATAAAATATAGGGTATTCCATAAGAAAAAATATAACTTTGATATGTATCTTTTTTTGGGTGACCCTGTAGATTTCAAAAAAATATTTTGGAATATGTTTCTCATGGACCTACATATGACTGTGCTAAAAAATTTTTTCCACTCTCTTCATTTCTCATAGAAACACCGAGGCGAATGTGGTGGGCCACCCTATATACAGGGTGTCCGGAAATGATGAGCAAGAAATTCAGGGGAGAATTCTAGAACGAAAATAAATGGTACCTCTTCATATAAATTTTTTTCGAAAATTGATTATTAACGTAGTTACAGGGTGTTAAAGATAGATTTTATTTACAGTTTTATTGCTCTAAGTTTTGCCACGCTCATATAATATTTCGACGGAATCTCGTATTTGGGGCTTTATCGGGATGAGGAAAACAAATTTGCCTACCGCATTCTCGCATTCTGTAGAGGGCGCCACATACGAGCCTATACTTTCATTTAAATGGTTTCAACTTTTTTGTGTTACACTGTATACGACTTTTGACTGAATATTTTCATTCTCCTAACCTTCTGACATAAAAAAGGTATACTACTTTTGTTTCGATAAATCTTACCGTTTTCGAGAAAAACGCTAAAATAACATTGCTTGCATGTGATGAATACGAAATCATACCATTAGAATACTCCATAATGGAGATCAAAATTTTGTTCGTAATATCTTTTTCACGGACGAAGCTGGATTTGGGCATGATGGCTTGATAAACCTTCATAATGAGCATTTTTGGGCTGATGAGAATCCTCACTTATCAATAGAGCGTGGTTACCAAAATAAGTTTTCCGTCAACGTGTGGGCTGGTATTGTGGGGGACTACTTAATTGGACCACATTTTTTTCCACAAAGACTCAATGGTGAAGTTTATAAACTTCAATCCAAGTATACTTGGATTTTCTAAGAAACCACTTACCTATTTTGTTGGAAGATGTACCACTCGGATTGAGAAATTCAATGTGGCTGCTTCAAGATGGCGCGCCACCGCATTATAGTTTAGCGGTCAGGCAATTCCTAAATGATACTTTTCCTGAAAGGTGGATAGGGCGCGGTGGTTTTGTACAGTGGGCTTCTAGATCCCCTGACTTAAACCCAATGGATTTCTTTTTTTGGGGCTACCTGAAGACGCTTGTATACAGGACACCTGTGAATAGCGTCGAAGAGCTGAGAGGAAGAATTGTTGCCAATTGTGAGGTAATAAGGCAAAAGGAAGGAATATTCCATAGAGTTCGTCGGAATTTTTTAAGAAGACTTAATTTATGCATTGAAGAAGAAGGACGTCATTTTGAACATTTGATTTGAATGTTTAATTTTTCGTTTGTTAACCTTATGACTTTATCAATAAACCATTGTTTCTTTGTTGAGTACGCTACTTTTCTTTAGTATTTATCACTGACCACCACCTGGGTGATAACAAATTTTCAAAAAATTACTAACTGTCAAAACTAATTCTCCCCAAACTTGTTTCTACGGCAACCATAACGTTTTCAAAGGATGCTATGTTTAATGTTGAAAATAAATTAAAATGATTTCGTATTCATCATATGCAAGCAATGTTATTTTAGCGTTTTACTCGAAAACGGTAAGATTTATCGAAATAAAAGTAGTATACCTTTTTCATGTCAGAAGTTTAGTAGAATGAAAATGTTCAGTCAAAAGTCGTATACAGTGTAACACGAAAAAGTTGGGACCATTTAAATGAAAGTATAGGCTCGTATGTGGCGCCCTCTACAAAATGCGAGAATGCGGTAGGCAAATTTGTTTTCCTCATCCCGATAAAGTCCTCAATACGAGATTTCGTCGAAATATTATGAGCGTGGCAAAACTTAGAGCAAGAAAATTGTAAATAAAATCTAACTTTAACACCCTGTAACTATGTTAATAATCATTTTTCGAAAAAATTTTATATGAAGAAGTACCATTTATATATATATATATATATATATATATATATATATATATATATATATATATATATATATATATATATATATATATATATATATATATATATATATATATATATATATTTAATTATATATAAAGTAATGACGCTCTTTAGAAACAATCAATTTTAATCTGTGAACTGGGAAAAAGTACGTATAATTATGGTTTATTGTATTCAATTGCAAATATGTAGTATATTTCGATTGGAAAGTGTATCTACCTACTTGACGGTTTTGTTTATTGTATGGGTGCTTTTTGGATAAGTATTAGTAGTAGTATTGATAATGTTAGTTATTTGACTGAATAGATTGTGTTTAAATTATTTTTGTATCCGTAGTTGATATTATTAAGTACATCTCTATGAATTTTATTCGAATTATCATATCTATTCTATGTAGAGAAAATAATTAGGTGAATATTTAAGAATATGTTTAATTTATGTACAATTTCGATCTATTTCTACAATTTTTGTGATATAATGATTGATTTTGTGTTTCAATAATTTTAAAATATTTTTTATTTGATTTGAATCAGGTTAGGCATAGGTTTTGTGAGCGTTTACGTTCTTATTTCGTTTAGAAATGTTCAATATGCTGTGTGATAGATTCGGAGATGAAGCAAATGATATACCATTGTTCTATCAGTAATTGATAAAATACATGATCTTTTTCATGAGAAATTCGTTAAAATGCGATTTGAAAAATATCCGTTATTTATAGGAAAGATGCGAAGTATACTCCCTTTTTCTCATGTGGTCCCTCAAAGAATTTGTTGGAAAACGTATAAAGTTTACGACTGAATTAGAATATATATATTCCATGTAAATTTCTGATATTTTTGCATTATCAACGATGAATTTTTCGGCACTCAATTAACTGCTCACTGGTTTATTGTTTGCTGCAGTAAAGATTTTTATATCGATTACATTGAACATGTTTTAATATATGAAGACGAAGCTTTTTCTATATAGATTTAAAGCAATCGTTTGAATATGCAGGATCTATTTCGCAGGATCACTTGTCATATTAATAATTTGGGATTTTATACATCTAGTATAGATGAAATAAAAACAAACTTGGTTAAGGTTTCCTTGATCAAAAATTCCAGACATGTTTCCTATGATGCTTAAAGTATTAATGTTTGTGTCTAATTTTTATACAACGGCATTCGATAAGAAGGTTTAGGTAAATTGTACCTGTCCATTTGATACAGGCGAATTGTTTATGCGAAAGGACATTGCCATAATCTCTAGGACATCGTTGTCCATGAAGTGATTTTCACCTAATCAATCCCTAGAAATACTAGTAGAACCCGATTGAAGAAGATAGATTTTCTGTCCTTATATTTGATTTTGTAAATTCCGTTTTTATCTAGTTATTTTAATGTCTTCGTAGTATCATGAAGGCTACAGAAAAAAGAAACTGAAACATTCTATATGAGACTAAAAAGATAAGATGCATCCAGAAAAGAATAGAAATGCTTAAAAATTTAGATAATTCTACAGTTTTATTAAAAAATTAACACAATCGAATTATTTCACCCAGGTAAAAAAGGGATGAAGTTGTCGCCTCAGAAGTTATGGAAATTACTAACCGTCGCAGGAATATTTCGCCTATTTGTAACGATCAGGTAGAACTCTCCTTAATAGGTATTCCCTGTATTAAATCTATGCAATTAAAAGCAAAATATTTTCAAGGTTTGAATTGGGTCGGGTGAAAACATTAATAAATATTCTAACAAATAATATATGATGTTATAATTTTTTATGAATCTAATTGAAATAAGTATGATTCGTTTCGGTTAACTATATTTTCAGATATGAATCTATACTTATTATAGGAAATAAGATGCTTAGTTTGAATGTAGGAGGTAATCTCCGAAAGTACTAATCCGATTTCAAAAATGACCAGTATTGATAATGTTCTTTCAGGATTGACACAATCTATATATTATCCCGTTACAATAAAAAGGCTTTTCGTGGCAAACTAAAGTCGTCGAAAAAACAGTGGTGCGAATGCGTTTTTCACGAAAGCTGCCTCAACGGTTATGATATATTTGAATACTTTCTATAAAAAAGTTATAGAACTCAGAAAAGTCATTAAAAAAGTCCGTTATATATATATATATATATATATATATATATATATATATATATATATATATATATATATATATATATATATATATACAGTCAAATTCGTTTATAACGAACACGGCATATAACGAACACTCGGTTATAAGGAACAAATTTGAAATCCTTGTCAAAAACCCTATGTTATTACATATAACTCTGCCTGGTTATAACGAACTCGCAGCGTTCGTTATAACCGTTAGCGCGAACGCTAGGATATAGCGATCTATTTTTTCCACCAAGTTTTGAGATATATTATCGGTTATAACGAACTATCGAAGGTTTTTCGTCACTTTTGCCCTTGCAAACGTTTTCCGCGCGTTGTTTTGGAGTCGTCGTGTTCGTGCCGGAGTGTCCACACTTCCACTACGTTAGTATACTATTAGCAGTGATTGAGTATTGAGTAAGGGTATGCCTTGATTCTTCACGATGACGGAACATATTTCGGTGTTAATAAGTAAAGCAATAAATTTGAGTCAAAAAATCGATATAATCAATAAACTCCAAAATGGGGTAGCAAATGCTGCAATCTGTAGGGAATAGAAATTGCTAAAGTCGACTGTTTCAACGATTTGGGCCAACAGAGGAAAACATGTCAAAGTTCACGCACCTCGATCATCGTCTAAGCTAGAAGTCGATCAGTATCTTCTGAAATGGTTTATTTCAAAGAGAAGTCAAAACATTCCTATTTCTGAATGAAATGGAAGAAGAAAATCAAAATTAGTTTTAATCGGAATCTTTAGCTTTGGATGCTTTAAACTCGCTCGAGGTCGTGAATAAATTTGTCCTCTGTAATAATACGGATAAACATTGTATTCACGCAAGAGGATTAGTTCAAACTGAAATTCAAAAATCTATTTTAGTATCACGTAAAAAACAATCTAATATTACTGATTTTTTCCACATACTACTAACATTATGCTCTTAAAAAACTTTTCTAGCCTTTTCAGTTCAAAATGCGTTTGTATGTTTTATATATTTACGAAATTATTAGGTGCATACCCGTGGCGGCTCGTGAGGTTTTGGTTTGAGGAGGCTACAAGAGGTGTTAAAAAATACACCATAGGCGAAAATTTTCAGGATTTCAAAGCCTTATAATTTAAAGAAAATCAAAGTAAAACAAGCACCCTAAGCTATTAATTTGTTTTCGCTTTCGAGTGTCTACCTTGAGACCTACAACTCCTATTTACAATATTCACAAAAACTCTTCTCAGCCAATTCATCAATTCATCTATTCATCAAATTTTTTTTCTTTCACAAAATAGGTACCTACTTAACCTACCTACTTAACGAATCTGTTAACAGCTGATGAGAGCAAATAAAAAGTTATTATATATTTTTGAAGATTAGCGGGATTCTGCTATCTTTAACGTTAGCAAAATGATCTATAATATTCTCATAAAATTTTTTGTCTTTCGGCAAAAGTTTTACCAATTCCTTTTCAATAGACCACAAACTAATATTTTTCAAACGATCCTGGCTCATTGAATTTCGTAAATAAGTTTTAATTTTCTTAAGAGTGGAAAACGAGCGCTCTACGGAAGCCGATGTTACCGGGATAGAAACAATTAGACATAAGAGTTTATAAACTTGGGGTAGATCTTGATTTAAATAATTATCAAAAAGGTATATAATAGTCCTCACATGATTTTCATTTTGCCCCAAAATTTCATTGTCATTATAAACAACACACAGTTCAATTTTTATGGCCACCTTATCAAAAAAAGTGTATTTTTGACATAAATTTTTCAAAAGTTTATCTGGAAAATTAGCCGAAAATCCGGTTGAGAAATTTCTATTGAGTAAGTCGAAGAAATGCAGTTCTTTCAAATCAGAGAACCTTATTTCTATTTGACCCCTAATAGTATCCAAAATTTCATAAAATATTTGCTTATAGTGAAGCTCCATATCTGCGTAACTGAATTTCTTTCGTTTTGGGCTAAATTGAGTCGTATCATCAGTAGTTTGAAATACAGAAAATAGTTTTTTAAAATAAACTTCTGCACGAAATTCTGAAATTTTTTCCAAAAGAAACTTGAGCCGATTTCGTGAGTAAATTACATCTGAAAACTTGTGCTGTAAGATTTGAAAAACTATTTCTGTTTGTTCAAAAATTAATTTAAAGATGTTTAAAAAATATATGAATTCCTTATCTTGTAAGTAAGATATTAATACGCGTGCTGTATTTAAAGTTACTTTATCGGTGAAAAATTCCTCACTTTCAACTAGGTATAGAATTAAATTCTCAAATCCTGAGCGGCCCCAAACAGAGACATTTTCACTAGTAAAAAGTAAACACTGCCAACAAAATAATTTATTTTTTACCTGTGATCCGGTTAGGCAAGGATGTCTCTCATAATTCCTTGTATTAAAACCGCGGTTTTGTTGTCTGTTACGCTGCACCAAATTGTTTAACTCAGGGGTAGGTCGCAATGTTTTTATCCAAACTTTATCCTCATAACTTAGTGTACTAAAGTTATGGGATAACAAATATTCCACTAAGTCACCATTGAAATTTTTGAAATTAACTTCAGTAACCAAACTCATTTTAAAACAATACGCGAGCAATATAAGTAAACACGCTGCTGTTTTCGGCGTTTCGGGCATTAGTAACTACGATCACACTACGATTCAATTAATGTTTTCCAACGAATTCACTCGATGTCACGCGAAATTCTATAGTTGTGATTGGTCGACATTGTATGAGACTGGGTTCCTATCGGTGTCGCCATTTACATGTGTTTTGCTTTTCTATTGCAATAAAGTATTAATTCGGAGTATTTGCACCGTTGTTTGCTTTTTCTGTGGCAGGCATAATGAACGTTGAGAATATACCTTTCTAAGCCTTCCGCAGCGTTGCCACAAATCTTGAAATGAATGAAATGCAGTAAATGTAAATACCTTCTATCGTAATTAATAAATTATATTATATAATGTAGGTTGAAAAGAAGGTAGGTGCATAAAATAATATGATTTTGATTAATATGAATATGCTGAATGCTGACTATTCAATATAATATATTAGTGATACACGGAATATTATTGAGGAGGCTTAGCCTCCTTAGCCTCCTTTGACTAGCCGCCCCTGGTGCATACATACAATTTGTAATAATACACGTACATAGATAAAACACCTATGAGTTATTAAATACTTTTATTTGTATTTATTTATCAATAAAATGTTTAAGTAGACGCTTTAAGTAAAATATATTTATATATATATATATATATATATATATATATATATATATATATATATATATATATATATATATATATATATATATATATATATGTGTTATATCGTATATTTTCTCGGATGGTGGAATGAATCTGAGAAAGATTCCGGGTTTCAATCCGACTTTTTCGAATTTGGCATTTTGCCAAATGAGATTTTGGCGAAACGTCGTGAAACAAACGGTGCTTCTCAGCGCCAACAAAACTTTCGAAAAAATCGGTGTATATACCTATAAAATAAGGTTAATACACAAATTGATAAAATGGTAGCTGTCCTCGCGGCGCTGCCCGCGTGGAATTTAATTTTTGTATTAATCTTATCATATAGATATGTGTCGTCACAAACTTTTTCAAATACCTTTTTGAGTTTCACAACATTTCTATAAGAAACATTTGAATATCGCTTACCGTTAAGACGTTTGTAAAAAAACGCATTTGCTCAAAGGATTATTGAAAGTCCGTTTATGTTCTAGTTTTTAATTTCGAAAAGTTCTACGGATAAAGATATCTTATATCAACTACCATACTTGAGTTTGTAAACACCTGATTTTTACTGTTTCTGTATTCAGAATTTATTATTTTCATTATGTTTTTCTAATTCATTTCTTGTTTTAAATATGATATTGAATTTATGACTATATTGTACAAATAAGAGTAAGGCTATTGAATTTGAAATCCCCTTTGTAAATTTAGCTTCACTAACTATGTTTATCCAATGATGTTATAACGTATCGAAACTGTCATACTAAGTTCAATTACTTAGATTCGTGAAAATTTACTACGTTTTTTATGTACCTTCTACGTTAATATTTTCTTCCGTATTTTTGTAATTATAGCTGGCCAAGAAAACATTTATGAGTCGTGACTATATTATTAAAAATTTAGCATCTTGTGTGTTTTATTTTTTTTATGTTTCATTTCAATTATTCACAAGTGTTAACCAAGATTCCTTCCTCAGTTATAAAATTTTCTTCGACACAACTCCTAACGTGGGGTCAATACTTAAAAAAATATGTCGCTTAAGAATATATTTAACATTGAATTGATAAATAGCTTTAATTAAGATAATAATATATTGAATTCAATTTGAATATTTTTGAAATCGATAAAAACATCTTTTTCCCCAAAATATATTTGTCCAATATATTAATTATGTTAATTCATTGCATAAATTAAAGTTTGACAACGACTAGCTGCAAATGCGGTGAGGGGGTTGAACGCTATCACTTTCTGGAATAAGGAATACTATCGTGACTTTTCCAACACACTACTAGCCTCTAATCGAAGGGGTTGCAGCAAGAAAACGTGTAATTGAATTATTTATTCGGTTTTTTGTACGTTTCGGTGTGCGTGATAGTCCATTAATATGTTTCGGTATGTGCTGCTTTACAAAGCACCTCATTACTAATGAAAATTATGATCTATTTCTTATAGGGAAACAATTACTTTCAATTTTTAATATTGGACGATGTCGGGACAAGTTACGTGGTCGCTTCCTGTTATTATAACATTACATTTTGTACTGTAACTTAAAACCAACGAAAATTTCTGAGAAAAAAAGACGGTAGGTGTCGTGAGACACCCAGTTGGAACGGAGCTCCTGTCGCTATATATCATATGTATTCAATAGCAGGCACAAAGAAAAAAATAACAATGTTCGAGAGTATTTAAATGAGAAAAAACAAGGAATCGTAATAAAATTGTAATGAATAATTTTAAAGTTATGAAAATAAACATAAACTAATTATGAACATGAACAGTACATTCAATCTTAGTAGGGGACACCGGGTACAAAAGTAACGGCGGGTCGAAAGTAACAAATGCTCTGTAGGTTTGAAATATTGTCAAAACACCACTTAGCTGCTGTCAGGTGATAGCCTGTGGCGCCACCTTCAGTTGAATTCAATCGCCGCTCGCGCTGCGCACTGTTAGATCGTGTGAGAGGACGCTACGTGATTTCCCAAATCAAAAGTGAATTTTTTGACGTTCACTTATTTTATGTTTATGTAGTATTAAAGGGATGAAATTAATCTGAATATTTGCATATTGATACTCGATTAGATTGATTTTCCAGTGGTTATATTCGTTTTTGTCTAGCATGTTCCGTTTCAAGGTTATCTTTCATGTTCTAACAAACATGCTGTAGGGTACAAAAGTAACGCAGCCCTATGGGTACATAAGTAACATGTTACTTCTGTCCCCGTATTGATTTACTCTAAGTAAACTTTTTATGTGTGAGTGTTTATTTCAACAAAATGCCGCGACAACGCATAATAACCACCGCACGAATAACAACTAACATGGAAGTCTATCGAAAAGCGGCTGAAGAGCATTTTAATGATGGTGAAAAAATTAGAGCTATGGCAAAAGAAATTGAATGTCTGCCATGTCAAATTCCATAGATATGTAAAAAAAATTTAAGCTAGAAATACTATCGCAGTTGTAGACAAGGAAAATAAATTCAATGACGAACAATGGTTCTACTTCGTTTGTTCAGAAAATTTTAGCAATAGTCGACTGAATGAGCAAAGTTTACATTGTTTCGAATGCAAAATGTGGTCTCATAGGTACTGAATGCGTCAATGAATTATGTGTGCCATCATTGCGAGTCTGAATAGAGAAGACTGACACTGAATTTTCCAATGAAT
Source organism: Cynegetis impunctata (assembly GCA_030704885.1). Taxonomy (NCBI): domain Eukaryota; kingdom Metazoa; phylum Arthropoda; class Insecta; order Coleoptera; family Coccinellidae; genus Cynegetis; species Cynegetis impunctata. The sequence goes on from JARQZK010004370.1 coordinate 29,376, forward strand.
ATTTGTTTGATTAAATAAGTCATATTCATTACAAACCCCTTTGCCCTGTTACTTTCGACCCACAACGTGTTACTTTCGGCCCGCCAACGTGGTCGAAAGTAACAAATGACAAATTTTTTTAAAGTTTCTGTGATTCATGCAAAATACACAATAATAAGGTAATTAAAGATGCTAATCTATAGAACATAAACGGAATTTATGTATGGCTATATCAATTTTACCGAAATAATAACACCTAACGAGAAGCCAAGGCGAAAATACAAAATGTTACTTTTGTACCCGGTCTCCCCTAGCTATAATAATCGGATTGTTGTAACTAAAGTAAAACAAATATATGCTTCTCATCAAATTTTATGTAAATGTCTCGAGAATATTGCTATTTCATCTTGTTCTAGATTTTGCTAGATCATTTTTCATTCTTTAATCAAATTCATTCAAAAAAATTATGACAATGACGTAGTTATCAGAATAGTTGATGTTGAAAAAGCTAATTTTTTAAATGAAGAAAAATTGAAAATGTACCTGATTATCTCTATAGAAATAGCTGATAGATTATCTGTGGGAATTATTATCACTTCCCACCTCAAGATCTTACGTTATCCATAATAATATGCATCTTCATATTTATACAGAGCATCTTATTAAAATATACAAACCCTTACTTGACTTCATCATCACTATCCTCAACTTATTCTGATTCAAAGTCACAATTTATTATTTACTAATAAAATAATAACAACGCGGATACACGAATAAACCTTACTCATTCACTAAATGTCGAGAATATAAAGTGCGAAAAGGAACTTCGTTCCAAAAGTACATAAAATTTATTTGTTGAAATGAGTCCATGACATATTACGAATTCGAATAAAAAATTTGTTTTAACAATGGGAGCAGCATGCGATATGATGGAGGAAGTCGTCAGGAAAATGGAAGAGGACTGTCACGTTGTGGCGCTTTTTGTGGATCTACAAAAAGCGTGATACCGTGGACCACGACATACTTCTATGGAAGCTGGAAAATATGGGATTGCGTGGACCGGTACCTACTCAAACTAGTGAAAACTTTTCTACAAAACAGGCAACAAAACACGTTAGTGAACGGAAAAGAAAGTGCGCAAAGGACTATTAAATGTGGTATAGCACAAGGTTCGGTTTTGGGTCCGCTACTGTACGTCCGATACGTGGAAAGCTTGGCAAAAGTTATAAACTTAAATGTAAGTACTTTATGTTCGCGGATGATACCGGTTTCGTATTTCCGGAGAAAAGTGAAGAACAATTAGAAAATACCATAAACAGTAACGTGAATTTGTTTTATAAGTGGCGCTGCGTAAATAAACTTTTTCTCAATAAGGACAAGAGTGTTTACATTAATTTTAAAGCAAAAAATAAAAAAATTAAACCTCTCACAATTCAAGTACCAAAACATTACTTTAAAAGAAGTAAAAGATTATTGTTATTTAGGACTATCAATAGACGAAAATCTTAAGTGGAACATGCATGTTCAGAGAATTTTTTCAAAGCTCGTAGCACTTATAGGTGCTATGAAAAAAGTGAGTGATCGCCTGAATTACAAATGTAAAATATCATTTTATAATTACTCTATAAACTCAGTTCTAACATATACCTATGAGTCCAATATGGACGTGTACTTCGAATAAAAACAAGGACAGACTGCAAAGATTGCAAAATCGGGCCATCAAAAGTGTTTTTGATCTCGCTTACGACACTAATTCAGAATCTTTATACAAAAATTTCCAAATATTATCTATACAAAATCTGGTAATACAAGAGCAATGCAAGATGATCAATAAGATACATAAGAAAAAGACTAAATCTCAAGTGGAATCCATGCAGAGCTCCAGTGTACCAAATTAATGCCTGAGAAGACCCAACAATGTGAAAATTGATTTTAAGGTTAAAAGTAGGCAAAGTTTAAACCTTACAAGCTATGCGGCTGCGGATATCTACAATGGATTGCCCGAAGAACTCAAGAAAGTAAATGAATATGGAAAATTTAAAAGAGACTTAAATAATTTTTTGTACATAAGCAATTGTTGATGTGAATAGTCTAATTTATGGTTTATATAATATTTGTCAGCTCTGTGGTAAATGATTATATGAAGAATCTGATTTTCAGTTCTGTTTCTAAATAAATAAATAAATAAATAAACATTCCAATCCTTAAATACTATGATGATGTAAGTATTCTTAAAAAATATAGAATTTATTCGGACATATTCGTTTAGTTCACACTGAGATTTCTTCTGTTTTCCATCGTTGAGTTCGATATTACTTTCGACTGTTCAATTATTAGACTGTTTTCCATGCTCAACTTACTAAAGCTATTGTAAATGTAAGTATGAAACAAGAAGATATTTGAGAATCACCCCTTCTTCAGAAAGAATTACAATATTTCATGAAGCAAACTCAAAACACAAATAAACTGATTCAGAACCATCCCTTCAAATAACCTTCTTCATTTTCATTTGAAGTACTTGCATATCATCTTCAACTGAACATAATATTTTATTCATAATATATTATGAGTAATATCGATGTTTTTATAACTATTATAAGATAATTTCACAGTGGTATTCCAAAAGGAACGGGACGGTACAAGTATTTGACAATATTAATATTTACGGATTACAGCTATTGGAAATTTGAGTACATTATATTCACTTGAAATTTATAGATCGGTCGGATCATTTGAAATATTATGTTCTTCATTAGGTGTCTACCCATTCCAAATAATTTGATGACTTACTTTTTTCAATTGTATATTGATGCCTAAATTATTATTGGTGAGAAAAATATTCTGTGTAGGTATATATATATATATATATATATATATATATATATATATATATATATATATATATATATATATATATATAATAATATAACTTCATTCAAAAAATTCAAAATGGGTTTACAAATGGGTTTACAAGAACACTATATAAAATGAATAAAGTAAGATATAAGTGTTTTTACACTTGTTTTGCATAATAAAATTGGAACATATACAACAGATAAAATATATAAAAAATAATATATATATATATATATATATATATATATATATATATATATATATATATATAAGGTAAAATTTATCAAAATAATGTATGAAATATAACGAGGTTTCTTGGCTATACCTATTGATTGAAATAATCATTCTCGAAGGGCTCGTACTTTAGATCTCTTTATGAACATTTTCAGTTGTTTTTTCAATTGGAATGAGTTGGGTATAGTGCGAATTTCTTCAGGTACAGAATTGAACATTTTTGGAGCATTATAAGAAAAATTAGTCTTCAGCAGTGATTTTGTTAATTGCGGTGTTATGTAGTTGTTTCTTTGTCTAGTATATATAAATATATATGTCTAGTATATATTATATATGTATCGACACTTGATCATTAGTCCAACGATTCTTCTATGGAAGCGTATAAGAGGAAATATTTATGATTGAAATTGTCACTCGTTTTAGTAGATATTTGATTTGAAGAAATACTATCCTAGAACTAAGTGCTACGCTAAGTATTAACTAACAATGTGAAAAACGTTGCACTTCAACTAAAATTACTGTTATTTCAGCAAGTTCTACAATGAAATAAACAGATTAATAGGTACATAATTAGTACCTATATATACTGAAGTCGCATATTTAAATCCGATTGCTGAACCGAGTAAAATAGACAGACTATGGTTATTATTTTCATTAATGTGGTGACATTCACAAAATCAAATGCGATATATTATCTATACTTATAAGTTTGTCTTAGATTATTTGCATATTATCTTTTAAATGGGTTGAATTAGATTGAAGAGTATAAAGTGGCTTCATGGGAAACTGATAAATAATAATATTCTCTATATATTTGAAAGAATAAATGGATGACTAACCGTTTCGATGATATTCAACTTTTTCAGATGCTTATTGCCTAATATTGCATAATCACGTCACACGTGATAATTTACATTTCTTTTCTCAGTATTACTAACGCGAGTTATGATACATTATCATGTATATAACAATATCTGCATTAGCAGAATAATAATGCTTCACTTAGGTTCTCGAATATTTATTCTAGATTGTTCATATGAATGTTAATTTCAATTAACGATCACATTCATATTCATTTCGTCATAATTAAATAGTGAATAATATATTCAAAGATACTAATTGCTACCAGAAGAACATGATAAACCGACTTATTCGTAACTTCAAGATTGATCACGCCACACGAAATATACACGATATCCCCTAAAACACATGAGAAACGACTCAATTGAAACTTATTTAATTAAATAATGCGAATCACATTCTTCTACAAGAGTGCTAGATACGAGTTCAGTCCAATCAGCAATCCAAGAAAAATGAAATTGTTGCGAACTCAAACTCTAAACTTATTTCGAGATCGTTCAACCGAGCTTCGTTCCCCCACTCTTGTCCCCACTATTTCAGGTGTGTCAGAGTGGGGGTGTTATCCCCTCTTAGTCCCGCCCCTCATTGGCTGTCAACATTATGCAGAAACAGTTGAAGCTCAAACACGAAGCGGTCATGTTGTCCGCGCCACACAGTCACACGTTTTAATTATTATTTATGGACACCTGTATAGTTTTATATCTGCTGGTTTGTGTACGTTCCTCTTAATCGGTTTTTGTGTTGTGATTCGACCTTTTTATGTTTAGTGATTTTCGCTTTTGTGTACCCATAGTGATAATTTGTTGGCTTTTATTGCTTTTGTGACTCAGGTGTTTGAGGATATTAGCCTACTGTAGGAAATGCTTACAGGTAATTTTGTGCTAAGTTTATGCTAATCGTGGGTTTGATACCTGCCCTTATTTGCGTAGTGAAAGGCCACGTGTTCGTTGTGTTCATGTTGTTTTGCATATCCACCTCTTTTGCATAAGACTGCTTCCTCTCTGGTCCGTCTCGGGCAGGTCGTGTGCTGATCGACACAACACGTGCCTCTCCAGAAAAAAATTTGCATATTGCATGTGCAAATATTATTCATTTGAATGCGTATAGGTACCTGATATCAAAATCTTCAAAAATTATGCAAGACCCAGGTATTTGTATACCTATATAGAGTTGACAAATTGAGTAGGATAAGTTGATCTTCTCAAGTAACATGAATGATTTTTCATCAATCACAACAAGTGATTTAAGGTCTTTCTTCGCTTGCCTTTTCCACATGATACCTTGTTTATCAGGACAGAATATTCAAAGTATTTCCAAAGGTAGTAGGAGAACTTGCCTATGGTATTCGTGCCAATATGATTCCGATTTAAATCAAACCTTGCACCAAGTTCTTATGATATTCTGATCAATTTAGTTCTGCATCTACTGCTACAAAAGCTATGTTGACATGCACAGGTACTTGGATTGATGCGTTTCAAAGCTGAGATTTATCTGTTTGTACTCTTCCAGTCATATTCAGACCTGTATATATTGGCATATGTAACAGATTTTCTTTACGAATATTATGTTCTGACTTTCCAAATTATTTACTCCTCAAATATGAGGAACCTTAGTTTTAAGTTGAATAGTATCAATATTCACTACCTCTAGTGAATGGCGTCTAGTAGGTAATATAATAAATGTTTTTCATTCCCCTTTGATGATTATTTTATTGATCTTCTTGACAGCAAACTATTTGCAAGATTTCCACCCGTTTATGATCCAGATCATAATGAGATTCTTAATAAATCTTCAAAAAACCTTTCGAGCTATATCTACTACAAATGTAATATTCATCAAAAGTTCTGCGAAGTATACTCCAATGTTCCAGAGTGGTTTGACTTCGAGTTGTTATAGGGTAAAACTTCATATGTTTTAATTGGTGCAGTCTCAAGTCTTTGTAAAATTTCCTAAGTGTGTAGCAAAACAATTCTTTCCACTTATCATGATTTGAAATTTATCAATTTTTACGAAGTATCGAGGAGAAATAAAAAACTGCGGTTTTCAACAGATTATTTCTTTGTCCTATAAATTCTTTAATAAAAACTTCAAATTGCAGACAGCTTTGAAAAATAAGTGGTATATTACGTAGAAAGAGAAAAATTTTATAGTATTTCCTAGAAATAAATGTGGGAGAGTTCGGGTTTCTCGACCCTTGTCATATGGAAGACAAGCTCTTTGATAAACTGAATTGTAACCCTAACATCGTGCACATTGTTTCATAAGCCTCATTTATAGGGGTAAAAACTAAGGGGTGATATATCTTTATTCATTATGCATGGAACTATATGGCACTGCATGATTCACGAAAACTGTTTCCATCTTCATGTTGTCGAGGGTGTCATTATTTGATATATTGTCTTTGGGGATTGTACAACCATGACATAATCTGAGATTCTACCCAATATTTATAAGTCTGTGTAGTGTTATCAAAAAATATATATAATCGTGTCACCGTTACTACTACAATTAGACATATTTAAATTCTCATAAATTAGGTATACTTATGTAATATAATTTTACATAATTATTTACTAGTAGATTTGAGCATCCTATTAAATCTAATTCCTTATATGCTTCTTGTGAATTTCGAATGGTTTTTGATGTAACAAACAACACCGTATACAATTGCCTGGTATTGGAAAACATTCAGTTATGCGTGGTTCCTTAGCAAAGTGCATTGAAAAAAAAACGATTTCATCAACACACACCTCTGATATATGGTTCTATTAGAACATGCCTAAAATTGATTGAGTTATACTCTCACAATATTACACTGGTGGTATCGCTAATAAGAATAAGGTACTTGAAATTGTACTTCAATAAGATTTACCTAGCTTTATTGTGTCCTGGCTCTTACAACGTATATTAAGAAAATAGGCTTTTTATTCATTTTACCGTAAAATATACATGTCATGTTTATTATTTACTAATGTAGTGAAATTCTTGCTCGACTGTTAGATATTCGATATTCGCCTTTACTCGATTAAAAGACCTGATAACATGTTTGACAAATAAAACTGCATGTTTTGAAAGATTCGTATATATTAATCTATTACCTACACGACTCGTTTCACTGGTGACTCGAGCTTCTTCAGGTGTAAACAGTCTGGATGTTGAACCCATGGAAACTGAAGTTTTCAGTGAAAGCAATATTTTTTTAAATATATTAAACTTTAAAGCTATTTTCAAATACATTATTAGGCTGCTGCATTTTCATATTAATAAAATCCATGTCAGTTTGTTTTATTCGTTATATTCTCGGAAATCAATTTTTTATGACATGTTCCTTTCCTTATTAGAAGAAAACTAGTAGGTACTCTCACACACATATATACTATTTAATTATTTCGTAATTATATTCGATATATTTGAAAAATGATAAGAAATAGGTAGGCATTTCAATATAGATTTACTCTTCTTGAAATATTACCATTCCCTACAATAATTGAGAATCTTAATTGAATTATACATACAGTGTGGAACAGCCAAATGGAATAAATTCGATAACGAATAAATGAGAGCGTGTTGGGAAGAACGCTTGGACACGTCGATTTGTATTTTCAGATGCGCATTTTTTTCATAAAAAAATAATTATATAGGGTGTGCCATGTGACAGTGGCCGATACCAACTTTCTTATTTTAAATACAACTCCCTGTATATTATTAGTTTTTTGGATTCTTCAGAAAATTCTAGACATAATTCATGTACAATGTCCCATACCTATCTTCAACTGTTTCGAAAATATTAAGTGCTTTGAGATGTATTACAAAAATTAGCATTAAAAAAAGAAAATTTTTTTATTTCACAAATGATGTAAAAAAACAAAAAAAAACATTAATTTCAATGTAAGAGATGTTCAAAATGTTCGCCGCGAACGTCTTGGCAACATACTAATCTGGTATAGAAATGTCTTCTAACGTTTGTAATACATCTGAAAACACTTAATATTTCCGAAACAGTTGAAGATAGATATGGGACATTGTACATGAATTATGTCTAGAATTTTCTGAAGAATCCAAAAACTAATAATATACAGGGGGTTGTATTTAAAATAAGAAAGTTGGTATCGGCCACTGTCACATGACACACCATATATAATTATTTTTTTTTGAAAAAAATGCGCATCTAAAAATACAATCGACGTGTCCAAGCGATTTTCCCAGCACGCTCTGATTTATTCGTTATCGAATTTATTCCATTTGGCTGTTCCACACTGTATATTAAGAGTTATGTTGAAATTGAAACTGTTTAGTGAAAAAAGAATAATCTCAAATTGAAGAATCTAGTATTCTTGACTCTTATTGGAATTTTTGTTATAGTCAGAAGTTTTGGAATAGGTCCTCATTGCACAGAAAATAGACTTTCGCCAATTTCTTAAAATTCATAGACACATTCTTTGTGTAAATTTTGAGATACTGAAGCTCGGCAAAATATTAAAAAATTCATTGAGTGAAGTAAATAAAATTTGTCTTTTAGATAACATTTGACTGATATGAAGTAGTAAATCATCTAATAAATTCCCTTCAGAGCAAACTTTGCAATATATGCATAAAACATAATTTTAGGTTGAGAGAGTTATGTGCTTGGTTTTTAGTGTCTATCGAGGTGTCTACTTTTAAAAATCGAAGCTTGATTCTAGGAATATTTGAAATTTATGATTTTTAATTCTATAGAAAATCATTGAACACATAATAATTCATGTAAAAGTAATTCATTTCTTGAATCAATATTCATTGTGCAAAAAACTCTTGTCTAATAGAAAATTATAATTTCTATGTTGAGTTCTCTTCTGAGAATCTGCGAAAATAAAATATTACTTCAAAATGATGAAATTTGTTGTTAAATAATGCGTCACAATTTGTCAAAAATAAGAAAGATTTCTTAGCCCATCCAACTAAAACGAAGTTCCTTTCGCTAAATATTATGTATCAAGTAGCAGGCACAATGAAGTAAATTAAACACCTTTGAGAGTAAACACATAAGAAAAATCAGAACAACAAATGTAAACTATTTAAAACAGTAATCTTTTTAGGAGAGCGAACTATTCATTATTGAATAGAAGAGAAACAATATTCATATAAGGCCATGTTCAATGTAGCATATTTTTTGATAACATCAAAACATATAATGGGAATAATGAATAACTAACTGCTATCACAACTATCCCAAATGTATGTATTATCACGCATAATTACGAACGATTTGAGTTAGATTATTCCTGAAAATTATAATCACTTCCATTTCAAAATTATACTTTATCTTTATTGAATAACCAATTCTGACTTTAGTATAAAATAACTACGTATAGAAAAAATATTTCTGCACTTGAAAGAAGAAATAGAATACTTTTTTATTCACATATTGAATTTATTCGTCTCTGAAACTAAACATGCCGCCCGCGTTGAAAGGATCGCCACTGTTATGCTTACATTACGTTTTATCAATGTGAGGCTTAGCTTTCCATTCGCCAAGTGTCTTGAGTATAACTAAGATGAGAAACTTCGTTCCAAAAACCCTCTAATATTCTTATATTTACTCAATTTATTGCTATCGAGAACTTACAGACATTTAACTAGACATTGAATCTCTAGTTACATTCTTACTACGAAAAACTTACATTAATAGATGTGTCGTAATTATTGATAGTGTTTATTGTTTTCTCCAAATTAAATACCATGAATGTTTGATAAGTTTCAGTGTGTGCCTGTAGGCGCAAAAATAATTATTCAGATATAACCTACGCAAACTCGTACGCAAAACAATTTAATTATCTTTTAATGATTGTTTTTCAGTTATTTTTGATGACATTTGATGTAATTCTTTTGAATAATTACTGCTTCTCCCAGTCATGCACTGTGATTTATTCTATTGTTCCTTAGTAATTATGAATTTGATGATCATTAAGACCGTTGCACAATTAAGCATCATAAATGATGTTATTTTATTATTTGACTCTCTTCATCGCTTGAATCATTTTTGGTCAGGGCTGCATAGTTTATGCTTGCCAAACTTTACACTAACTCATGATGTCCCGTATTCGAAAAGAAACGATTTGAGAAAATATTCCAACTTTCTAAATCGTATCGATCGTTCTTTCATTCTTTGAGCCAAACTGGTAATAAAAACTTTCAGTTTTCCATCGTATTCAACAATGGTGTCGTAAAAGAGAACTACAATTTCGGTTTCAGGGTGGTTTCTGGTTGAGTATTTCGTGAGATTCTGTTACGTTTGTCAACACGAATCCTTAGAACTAAAACATAACTTTTTGATGTTTTTTCACTAGAGAGAGAAAATGAAATAGGATATTGTTGAAATCAATGGAAATTTAAAAGGAAGTATTAATCAGTAAGACCCACGCTTGGTGAAAAATAATATTCATTATGAAACTTCATTGATAACAATTTTTACAGAAATTGACATATATATTTCTATTATATATGCAAGACGCACGTTTCGATGCTGTACTTCCTAGTCAGATGATAGCTAAATAATGATAAAATTCGAAAAATATAGAAAATTAAATACAATCTTAATTATTTAGGAACTTTAGTAAAATATTCAGGGACTTCAAACTGAACTGCGCTCTGGAACTGTTCAACAAGTTCAATAAGTGCTACTGGTGAGTTCTACCTAACCAATAAGAAGAAGACCTGAATATATATATATATATATATATATATATATATATATATATATATATATATATATATATATATATATATATATATATATATATCTGATCTTTCAAGTGTATTCAAAAATAAGTTTAAATCCTTTATTCTCTTTATTTGATATAAGTCTGAATCAAATGAGTGGGTATCACTTATTAAATGATTTTCCAAAAGAGACTCATCTGCGTTATAGTCACATTTTCCCCGAAAATAATAAACTATTGCAAGGAATCGAAAGTCAACATTCAGGTGCGGCAGTAGTTTCTCTGATTTTATATATATATATATATATATATATATAATATATATATATATATATATATAGATATATATATATATATATATATATATATATATATATATATATATATATATATATATATATATATATATATATATATATATATATATATGTATATATATAATATATATATATATATATATATATATATATATATATATATATATATATATATATATATATATATATATATGTGTATATAGAGTGCAAGATTTCAGTGTTCTATAAAACATGGTTTTCTGTATCAAAATATTGAAATATTTAGTGATTTAGAAAATATACGTTTGGGAATTATCTATCAAACAAAATATGTTGTAAATGGCCGCCACGGCTTTGCTGGCATATGCGTATTATTTTCATAGTAGATGAATTAGGCGCATTATTTCGACCAAAAATTTACGAATAGTGGCAATTAAAGTTTCACCTTTTTGACAATCAGGAAGCGTTATTCTACCGTGTAATGCTCCATGTTAACTAACTCCCATGTGTCAACTTTCGATCTGTCACGTCATAATCATGTGACATTATGACTGTATAACATGGAGCGCAATTCAAATCTTGCGCTCTTATTGAAACACCCAATATATATATATATATATATATATATATATATATATATATATATATATATATATATATATATATATATATATATATATATATATATATATAACTTTTTGATAATTATTAGCAATAGCAGGCTTGGTGAATCTCAAAAAACTCGATCTTATTAAAAAGTTGACGTTTCGCCACGAAATTCGTGGCTTTATCAAAAGTGTTGATATCTTGTAAATGGCCGCCACGGCTTTGCTGGCATATGCGTATTATTTTCATAGTAGATGAATTAGGCACATTATTTCGACCAAAAATTGGACGCACTTTACGAATAGTGGCAATTAAAGTTTCACCATTTTGATTATGATTTTTGACAATCAGAAAGCGTTATTCTACCGTGTAATGCTCCATGTTAACTAACTCCCATCTGTCAACTTTCGATCTGTCACGTCATATCAAAAGTTTTGATAAAGCCACGAATGTCGTGGCGAAACGTCAACTTTTTAATAAAATCGAGTTTTTTGAGATTCACCAAGCCTGTTATTGCTAATAATTATCAAAAAGTTAAAAATAGTTCACAGGCAACAACAATTCAAATAAATAAACACATATATATATATATATATATATATAGGTATATATATTATATATATATATATATATATATATATATATATATATATATATATATATATATATATATATATATATATATATATATATATATATATATATATATATATATATATATATATATATATATATATATATATATATATATATATGATACTTCATGTTTTTTTGTAGTTTCTGAAAATTTCTCACCTTTACAGCACCTGCAGATTGAGTTAGGCATGTGAAATTTGGTACGTGTATTGAGTTAATGTTGAGATACGATCCTTTGTGGGTTTCAACTCTTTTCCTCGATTGCTCTGAATTTCGCGTAGACTATTCCGTTCGAATCGCATCTCGACCTGCTTCCCTATCAGTATGCGATGCACTTTTTATTTTTTTCAAATATTCTCTTATTTTTATTAGGGTTTACTATTAACGCAAGGTACGCGTTTTACTGCGCATTTTTAGTTTTAGTCAATAAAATAAATTATTTATAAATTTTCATTTCACTACTACCTACCAAACTTAATTTTGTATGCTCAGAACATTTTGTTATGAATTTTATATTCATTATTCTTAATCTTTTTTCAAAGATAATTATTGGTCTGAAAAAGCTATATTTCGAGTTATCTCTTAAAACAGGATAAACTTGAGAAATTGCTTTTTGAACAACTTTCTGGGTAGGTACCATATTTATGGTTTATATGACTGACGAGTTGTTCAAAACATCGGTTTCTCAAGTTCATATTTTTGGTTTTTCTTAATACGGTTGGACTTTTGGGTGATACCTACGTCCGTTATTTTAAGATCGACTATCCAATCAAGTGTGCAATTTATCTGATCATTGAATAGAATCTTGAGTATTTTAATTTATTAATCTGTAAAGATTCTAGGAAATATAACCCTTATTCTCTCTTATTAATATTTCAGAGACTGTGTTATATGAGTAGTTCTCATTAATTGAATGAGAATCTACTTTTTAATCATCAAAATTACGTTTATGTTTGGAAATCCTACTTTGCCATCTCAAAATTTCCCTAACTACTTATCGAAATAATTTTGGGTACATCCGACATTTTTCATGGATTTTGTTTTATTATTCATAATATATTCTCTATGTTGTCGTATATTATCACCGGCTCAGAATGCAATGTTGATATTGAGCCGAGAAATAAGTGATTTAAGCTTGGTATATAGAGTGATTCATGAATTAAAAGTTTCAATTTTGGTTAAAATTCAAAATATTTACACAACCTTGGGTCTTATATTAAGAAATCGTGAGATTTGAATATTTTTGCAGTGATAAATACCTGCCGCTTTATTTCGAAAACCAACAAAGCATCAAATTCGTTGTTGGCTTGGTTAACAATCGAAGTGCATATCGACTGGCAAAGCCTTAGGTAAACATTAATCGTGATTTGTATTACACACGTTCTAATACTCAAAATACTCCTATTTCGATAGTTCAAGTACCGCTCATGTCGATAACTGTTAATCATACAACCACAAGCAGGCACTCCATATATTTCACAAACCAAACAAATCATGATTATATATCAACATACTTGATTTGAAGATTCGATTAAGTAAATTATTCATTGTGAACGAAAAAGAATGATCTTCGGTTGTTTTTCTGGAATCACTGAATCAAACGTTAAAACTGCACAAGAATAAGCCAGAATTTCTTACGCGGAGCTCGTAACATTTCTTCAAGGGGCCGTTATAAATGACGCCTCCAGTTGGAATTGCGCTGCGAATTTCCAGAGGCGGCTGGAATATGAGATAGAAAAAGAAGCTTTGAAGGAGTTTTAAGAACAATATACATCATCCATAATTAATTACAGATTAAATATATCTCTTCACATTAGTACAAAAGTATATGCATCTAAGCCGGATACTTGCCAAGAGATTCTTTAAAGGTGAAAGTAATATTATACCTGTTTTATCTGAAGATCAAACACTGATTTGTAGCCTTTCAAATTATGTAATTTTACTACGGTATCATATACGTTTCATCAGGTTGATAGTAGCAATATTTTCCGCGGTCAATTCTAAGAATAGATTCACAATAATAATAACATGGGCAAGAGAAGTATTCTACCATTGATATTTGATACTCGGAGAAGAACTAGTACGCCACTGGTGTAATAAGCACGCCGATCTTCTTTTTCATTCTCTTCTCCACTGGCGGTAACCAGTTCGTCTAGATTCCTCTCCGATAATTATGAAATTTGGTACTGCTGTTTTCGAAGATACAACTCGAAAATTTATCTTGGAAACACGTGTACGGCGTTAAATTAATTTCTGCTATATCGCTGCTCATTTGTTTGCACCAAAGAATGACATATCTTCAAAGCAAACCGCGAAGTTGGCGATGACCGGTACACATATGGCGTTGTTACTCCGAAATTGCTAATCTACGAATCTCTGGAATGTTCCAACTGCACTTATTGATTATAGAAATGAGAAGTTTTTTAAGATCAAATGCTTTTGAATTTAATTTGGATATCGCTAGGAAATGTGAAGTTACTTCCGAATTAAAAACAAGTTGATTTAAAAACACTACAGTGCATCTATAAGTAAAACATAAAATTTTTAGTAGCATCAATAAAATGAGTGTAATATATATATATATATATATATATATATATATATATATATATATATATATATATATATATATATATATATATATATATATATATGTATATTCTACCTCTAAAATGATTTTTTTATGAACAATATAAATAAGGGATTCCTAAATTCAGTTATGTGCTGATTGCACTGTTCACATTAATAAAATCATGACATCACATAACCTCAATTTTCTCCTTTATGAAAGAATATCTGACGCAATAGCTAGTCGCCGTTGTCACATTTTGTGGATTTTATTTACATTCTTAGTGAAGAATAACTCATCATGGAAGAAACATTAAATATGCAATTTGTTAGAAGAACTTACTCGTACTTTGAAAACTGTTCGTGTTTTCTACGATAAGGGGAAAGTCCAGAAAAAAAGTGATAATTATTACTACTTTTTAAGTGTTTATGTTAGTAGTTGCACCTAACAGATTCAAAGAGAACTTTAGTACCCTAACATTTCTTCTGGTAGCAATCCAATAGACCTCGGTTCAGGCTGATGATCAGGCGTATGCAGAAGTTGAGTATCTTTTGATTACTGAATCTCAACATAAATATTATTGATCACTATATCTGATCTATGTGATCAGAGATAAGAAGCTTGCCAAAAACTAAAAGCATTGCATCCATTCTAATCCAAAACAAGTAAAGTCTGTTCCGTGAAACCTAAAGGAGGACAATAACAGCAGTAGTATTTGAGCAAACTACATTCTCGTGCCCCTGGGCAACTGGGTCGTCAGCGTCGCTAAATCTATGTACTCCCCAATTTTATTAATACAGTAATCAAAAATAGGACTAGTACTCTTTCTTGAATTCCTATATCGTAATATTTCGAGTTCCTTGCCAAATTAGGTTCCACACAAATATTCTTAGATCGTTATATCTCGTCTTGGTTCATCGTTGATCGATTGCCGCTTTTAATTTTTGCCATTACACTGAAACTTCTCTCACCGTGACTTACAGATACAGGGATGCAACAAACTAATCTGATTGCTATATGTTCGCTTCACTTTGATTTGTTTTTCCATTTTTCAAATAAAAAAGTTCGTATTTATCTAAAGTTTCAATTTTGAAAGAGCTTCCTCATCGCACGTTAGGTACACTTTAGGGTCTAGGTTTTAGGCACTAGACGAATATTCAGTTTAAGATGGATAAATTCAATAGGTATAAGATTCAAACACTAAGTATATACTATTCCCTCTATCAAGTATATAATATAAATATTCCTGTGAATTTTATAATATATATTATATATATATATATATATATATATATATATATATATATATATATATATATATATATATATATATATATATATATATATTCACCACGACATTCGTGGCTTTATCAAAACTTAAGTTTTGATAAAGTCACGAATGTTGTGGCGAAACGACAACTTTTTAATAAAATCGAGTTTTTTGAGATTCACCAAGCCTGTATTACTAATAATTATCAAAAAGTTATATATATATATATATATATATATATATATATATATATATATATATATATATATATATAAATATATATATATATTTATATCCGAAAACTTAATTTCTAATGAAAATCTCATATAAATTGATCGAATTTGAATTGCCCGTAAAATGCCTTCTTTACTCAAGGTATCGAGTGCTATCTATCCGGAGCTCGTTCACCGGAAACGGGCTCGAACCCGACGTCATAGTGAATCAATATTTACATCTCCCAAGATCACAACACCACCATCTGCACCGCGTTATCGATGAATAAATCTAGATTTATGCTCAGCTAGCCAGTCTCCAGGCAATAATTCCTTTATAAATATAGTTACTAAAAAGTTGCATCCGGAACATTGTCGCAACCATTTATTGGAATATTACTTTGATGTATTACGTGGAGATACTACAAGACATTCTCGATATCGTATATTAGTGCAATATCCGGATGATTGTTTTGACGAATTAAGTTTGCTGAATGCAAATATCCTTGCAGTGTTCGAAGAATTTAAGTATATTTATATATATATATATATATATATATATATATATATATATATATATATATATATATATATATATATATATATATATATATATACACACTCACCGAATTTAAATTCGATCCATTTAAAATATAGATCAAATTCAAAGTATGATAACTTTTTTCTGGTATTCCGATTTGAATGATTTATTTTTTAAATTGTAGATAAATGTATCAGTTTTGATTGACTTTTTTCAATTTTCTAAAAAAAAAGTTGACTTATTGATATATACAGGAAAATAAAGATGCATGTTTTTTTACTTAGGTTTGTAACAACCTGTAGAGGAATTTTGCAATTTTATTTTTACTGAAGAAGCTTTTTTGCGGAGTATGATTTATTCTTAACATTTTCCTTTTTTATTCGTCCCGATATCTCACACAGAAATATATCGGGACGAATAAAAAAGGAAAATGTTAAGAATAAATCAGACTCCGCATAAAAGCTTCTTCAGTAGAGATAAAATAGCAAAATTCCTCTACAGTGTGTTACAAACCTGAGTAAAAAAATATACATCTTTATTTTCCTGTATATATCAATACGTATACTCTTTTTCAGAAAATTGAAAAAAGTCAATTAAAACAGATGCATTTATCTACAATTTAAAAAATAAATCATTTAAATCGGAATACCAGAAAAAAAGTTATCATACTTTAAATTTGATCTATATTTTGGATGGATCGAATTTAAAGTCGGTGAGTGTATATATATATATATATATATATATATATATATATATATATATACAGGGTGTTTCTTAAGTACGTGTAGAAACTTCATGAGATTGTTGCTGACGTCAAAATAAAAAGAAAAGATTGGTTTCTGAGATACAGAGTGTCAAAGATGAATATTATTATTTTAAGTGTTAAATTGTCATAACACCCCATTCTATTTTAAAATGAAATTGAAGAAAAATAACTTACTTAAATTATAAACTAATTTTGAATTCAAACATCATCAACATTAAAATTTCTTGCATCGATTATTTAAAATTTCAACTCGAAAACAGTTGCTCGCAGCGAGCTCTTACCAATAATATCTTTTATACACAAAAATGTTCGAAAAAAATAAAGTTCCTTGTGATATAATTAATGGTACCGGTTGTTTTGAAATATACAGATTTTCCGTTCCTGTAGAATAAAGTGATTTATTTACTGAAACTAGTGATTTACATTTGATTGTTTTTTAGTAAACAATCAAGCTAAACAACTACCTAGGTGAAATCGTCCTAGAAGTAAGGTTAATGATCATGTGCAAGCACTGGTACTAGTCTATTGCAAGTGTAGGAGTTGGATGTGTAATATGAATGTAATTAAAATTTAGCACGAAAGTGTAATATTAATGGTTTATACCGAGCTGAAAATGAAACAGAGAAGACAATATTGTTTCGCTTGGTTGAATTCATTGATTTCTCTGAATACTTCTGAATATAAATATCAAATTCCAAATAAAGCTCTCTAGGATAATATGTCAGTTATTTACAACATTTAACAACCACTGGACATATTTAATAGTATGTTAATTATAGCATTCCAGTTTTGTTGGAAGGGAATGATGAATATTTAAATTTTCATTCTAGGATATTACCTATATAAGTATGAATCTTGGTTTAAATTCGCCAAGAACTAACCTTTTTGACATCTATAATTTTAGCGATGATATTTTTGAAATTCACCTAAGTAAAACTTTTCATGACGTGAATTTCGAAACCTATATAATGGCAGGTGTATAAAAAAGAAAAGAATATTCTCTTTCAATGAACAAGGCATCGACATCTTGAAAATTCTATTAATTAAAAGTTCACAATTCCATTTGAAATAACCATTCTATTTATTATTTCCTAGCTGAGAGGCACATGGTTCTTAAAATCTACCAACCGGATACATCGAAATACTGTAACTATAGCATCTATTAGTGATTCATTTCAGTAAACTGTAATATTTTACCAATAATAAAAAAAATAATCAGCATTTGATAAAGCATACAGCAGCAGGCTCAATGTTGAGAATTCAGCAAATTAGAATGTATGACGATTAGGTCTTGGACTTTTCCAAGTGTTCATTAATACTATTATTACAATGTCCGTGTTGTGAAATGAATAATCTTTGCTGCTCATAAGTCTCTCGTATTCCTTTGTGATATAGGGAGTGTTGAATATATCCTTCTTTGTAGTCGTTTTAAATTTGATGATGAAGATTTTCTGGTAACAAACATTTCACTAAAAAATGGGTTATTTGGGTGATGATTGCCTAGTCGAATAAGGTGAAGATGTATATGAGATTATTCTTATTTGTGAAAATTTGTTGGTTTACTCTTATTTGATTGTAATTATGTAGAAAGAGAATTGGGGAGTTTTTTTTGTGGTTCAAGGTATTAATACGTTTTTATCAAGTATGAAATATTCTACGATATTCAAACTTCTTATATTCATAAATGTTTGATATTTACATTCCATCCATCTTTAATCAGTCAGTTGTTCGAACTTTGCTCGTTCGAGAAATAGTTCGAAGGAGCTTTTGAATGAAAATTATTTCAAATTCGGATGCTGGAAATCAGGTTTTCACACCTACCTTGATAGGTCTAGAAATGAGATGGTGGATGAGCAAGACTTGTAACTAAATCTTCATTATATTTAGCACACGAATACACAATAATTTTCATTAAGATTGTCAATAAGAATATGAGTACCTATATATTAAACGAAGTGAACAGTATTAACGAGCGAATCTTCATCTGGTGACCACCTTCTTCCCGGTGTATATCCGCGAATGTAGGTGAAAAACAAGAAATGAACTACAAAAAAAGTCGCTCGAGAAAATAAATATTCACCGAAATATTCTCTATACAAAGTAATTGAAGCAAAATAAAGAATAATAAAATAACCGAAAAAAATATAAAATCCAGAGTAAAATCAATATTTAAGCACAAAATTAAGAGAATTCAGTTTAACCTAAAGAGTCTTCGAAGTTTGAGAGGCTCAAAAAAATAAAGAAAATTTATTTTTGATATGTCGATGCATAATATACTTATTCATTATTCATACAGTATTATAAAGTAGCAAGTTATTTATTTAGAAATAGTAACATGTGCCATTGAAATATATGTATATATATATATATATATAGGATATATATATATATATATATATATATAAATATATAAAAAAAATATATATATATATATATATATATATATATATATATATATATATATATATATATATATATGAGATATATATATATATATATATATATATATATATATATATATATAATCGCATAATATAAAATGAATTTCCACCTAATTATTATATTTTCCTCGATTATTAATGGAAATTTTGATGAGACGAAAGATTGGTATACAGAATTTTATTAAGGGTTTACTTTGATTTTATTTGTTATTAATGCTATACAGTTGATAATGTATATATTAGTTGTCGATGAGTACTCAAAATATACATCAAGATTTTCAAGTATGTGTAATTGAAATCAGTTTAGTTCAACACAAAAAAAAGTCAACAGAAATATGAAGATTCATAAGGTAGGTAGTATATTACAAATAAATTCCAAGTAGACTAACATTACCGTAATATTTCTTCATGGGGAGACAAAGGCATAAGAAATTGTTATTATAATTTTGAGTTGTACTTAAAACATTCAAATTCTATAAGTAAACTGTTATCTAACAACATATCAGTTTGTTTGATGGCAATTCATTGCCATCATCACGACGAATGTATAGAATTAAAATTTACAAAGCCTTTCTGATTCATTAGTCTGTTTTTAATTCCTTGCTATTACAATTCAGCCGCCTTGATTTTATCGAGGAATAATTTCGGGTCGGGTAAAGTCGAAGGTGGCGTGTCATATTAGGAAACAATGCCCCCTAAAAAGCAGTAACATAATACAATCTAATTGAGCTTTTTCGTAATGACCAAAAGTAACAATTACACAATCACGTTTTATGAACCTTAATGTTCTGAATGGAAGAATTTCGTGCCGGATCAGATAATATTGAGAAAAAAATATGGCTGAAATATTCAATTAGGGTTAAAATAGCTACAACAAAACAAAACACTATTGGTGTTAGGAATGTAATTTGAAATAGTAGCTGTAGATGTAAAGTAAGTCAGGTAATGCATTCATTATATATATATATATATATATATATATATATATATATATATATATATATATATATATATATATATATATATATATATATATATATATATATATATATATATATATATATATATATATATATATATATATATATATATATATATATATAAATATTTACTTATTTTTGCTTGTATTCTATTTTTATTTGTTTGTCTTATTTTAGCAATAACAGGTCATTTAAGTTTGAAAATCGGTTTATTGAAGTCGGTTTTCAAACTCAAGTGACCTGTCGTTGCTTAAAAAGGACAAATATATAAATCAAAAGAAAACCTAAAAGTGCTTCGAAATTAATCATGTTTCCATTTTGACTGTCGGTGTTATTGCTGGATGAATATGGCGGATTGTGTAAGCATTTAGTATGTTTGCATAATAAAACGTTCGTATGAAAGATTGACAAGTAAAACCTATCATTTTGCAAGGTTGCCACATTCATCTAATAGACAAAACCGATCAATCGTTTATCTGAATTCCTTTGTCTGAGAAAATTTTAAACAAATGAGAAAATTAAAAATTGATTAAATGAATTCATGAATGAAAATTAATAAATTAGGTGCGAAAAATACAAAAATCTGGATAATAAAATAAAAAAGTGAAAATATACCTAATAAAAATGAGCAAACATATACGACGTTTCGGTCAGTAAGTATAGACGGATACCAGTCAGAGATACATTACAGCGTGATGTAGGTATTTCATTTTTTATATGCTACAAATTTTCGATTATTTTTTGGACATTTCGAATTTTGTATTTTTTCGTACTTGATGGACCTATTACTCATTCAATTTGAAATTTTTTCATTTGTTTTATATATTTTTAGTTAATAGACATTCAATGAAACAGTATACATTATCTGTCATTTTCAAAGTATTACTGATGAGGCCATTAAGAAGCTGAAACACCTTCCAATAAGTTGGTAACCACATTTATGTTTCTAATATTCTCTGTTTTAAAGTTGGAGAAAATTAAATATGTAAAGTTATGCCAAATAATATTTAAAGAGAAATTTATCTTTTCGTGTGTTTTTTCTAAAATTCATGTTTTTCGTTGGTGTGGTAATATGACACGGAAAATACCATGGTTCAGAAATATTTATATGCTGCTTGTTATTGAACTTCCTTCAGTAGGAAATTCTTTTCGATATGTCGCTATGATTTTCTCGCTTAAACTCAAATTCATCTAACGATAACAAAACCCAGGATAAAGATATAACATTCAGCCTTAACACAGCGCGTTATTAGTCAGTGTTCCACTTTATGTGTTCAACTTGTTAAAAGACTTTCGGTGTTGTTGTCACATGCAGAACAGTATGCACGTAATAAAGTCGAGAATATAATAATATTTATAAGTTATTGAATCTGGGTTTGTGTTACCGCAATTATTTATGGAAGTAATTAAGGCGCAATCATTCCTTTGGAAAGCTCCAACTGCGCGTCGTTGTACAATATTAATAATTTGCTAGATTTTTCTTCTTGTCCTCAATCCAATTAATTGGAAATAAGTATCTCGAATCAGTCAATTTGTGACGCAAACAATCGGTCTAATTGTCAGAAATTGATTGAATGGAATAGATTCCTTTCTTACTGGCTCATAGTTGTTTCGTCTCAAATTATCGATGGAGCAGTTATTATTCATTCATTCGAATAATGTATACCACATATCTCAAAATGGTTATTGAAAAATTCAATTTATTTATGTTGTTTTGAATTTACAACCCTTATTTCTATTTGTTAATCTCGAACATAATTTGGCTTGAAGAAGTGTAAAAATAAAGTAAGCAATTTGTTCAACGTTTAAGCTGATTATGAATTCAGTCAATATATAAACTTCGATAGTTGGCACAAGTTAATAGATTCGAAATAGTTCGGGGAGTAGAACAAGCTCTATACATTCCTTTATTTATATATTATAGGTATATATATATATATATATATATATATATATATATATATATATATATTCATTTGGATTGGTTTTGTATCTGTATATTATAGATTGTTGGGATTTTTCGTGGTATAACAGATATTAAATGACTAATAAAAATAGATTTAATTTACTCGACGTTTCGGCTCTATTTTTGGAGCCTTTTACAAGAGTTTCATCAAGAGTCTGTAAGATAAAATATAATTTAAAACTAGTTTACAATACAAAGGTTGATATTGAAAATGTACCTCACTACGGATCGTTTTGTTTTATTTTCTTTTGCTGTGGTAAGTTCCAGCTCGTGTGAACGACTGGTTTATGAATCCGAAACAGGTGTCGAGTCTTAATCGTTTCACGTGTCTTCGCGTTATGCGCCTTTTATAATATTTGAGAATATACGGTGCTCAAATTATTCACGTCTGAACGGTTATTGATTACATTTTGTAGATTTTTCTGGATATGTATCATTTCTAAAATTTCTCTTTTCTTTGTGTTAGTTTCTGTTGCCAAGATTCTAGTTTTGTCGTAGTTGAAACTATGTCCGTCTGTTTGTTTGTGTTTATTTAGTGCCGTGATCTGTGTTTTTGAATATTTATGCGTTTTAATTCTTTCTTTTAAGTGTTGCATTGTTTGACCTATATATGTCTTATTACAGTTGTTGCATGGGATTTCGTATACTGTGTGTGTCTTGTCCATTAGAGGTGTTTTGCTTTTGAGTTTTGTGTAAATTTGTTTTACCTGGTTTTGTGGTTTGTAGGCTATTTTTATTTCATATGGTTTTAGTATGTGACTTATTCTTTGTGATAGTGAGGGTATGTATGGCATTGTTGTGTATTTGGATGTTTTGTTGTTTTCATGTTTGGTGTTTGTTTGTTCTGTGTTGTATAATTCATAAGTTCTCTTTTTTGTTATTTGGTTTATCATCAATTGAGGATAACCATTTTTCTGTAGTAGTGTGTTTGTCTGTTTTAGTGTTTGTGGTCTAAGAATGGGTGATGTCAGTTTCAGGCTTCGGTCGATATAATTTGTTATGATGGCTATTTTTTGTGAAATGGGATGGTTTTTATTAGTCATTTAATATCTGTTATACCACGAAAAATCCCAACAATATATATATATATATATATATATATATATAAATATATATATATATATATAATATATATATATATATATATATATATATATATATATATATATATATATATATATATATATATATATATTATATATATACATATATATATATATATATATATATATATATATATATATATATATATATATATATATATATATATATATATAATATAATATGTATATATATATATATATAAATATATGTATATTTCTATTTATGAAAAGACTATGTACCTATTACTTTTAGAAAGCGGTCTTCAACTGAATTAATTTGAAATACGTAGAAGGTGTGCTCAAAATAATTTTCAAACGGTAGTACCTACCTAGTTGTTAATCAGAACATCTGGTAGATATTTAGAGGAAGTCCATTTCCTATCTATTCATTAATGAACTTATGATACGTTCACATTTGATACTAGCACGTGTTACAAAAATAAGAAAAAAGCTCGAGCAGAGAGTATTTGACAGACCCTATGTAATAACATCTCATTGTAGGCGAAGAACTTCTATAGATTAACAAGGTTGGCGAAAAGCTTTGCAAAACATACTTTACTTTTCATTTCAAAATAAATATATATATATATGTATATATATATATATATATATATATATATATATATATATATATATATATATATATATATACATTTCAAAAATTTTATAAATATATATAATCATATATATGTAAAATATATATATATATATATATATATATATATATATATATATATATATATATGTATATATATATATTTAAAGACAAACTTGTTACTTATTATACGTCTGGACTTTTGCTTTGAAAAATAATATGAGGACATCAAAAAATATATTGTAGGCTACAAAAAATTCTCCAGGTGTTTCTGATCATTGCTCAGAAAAAATTCACCCAATAAAATCTGAAAATAGGACTCATTAACCTAGATATCAAAAGGAAAATATCAAACTGGACACGAACAAAGTGCCATTAATAATGCCTAGGCAAAATTCAACTTATCTCTTGTATTGGACGAAATTAAATCAAATGGAATCTATCCACTTTAATTTTAATGGTATAAGGCTTTTGATAACTCTAGTATAAATATTGATGTTATAGTGAATTTCGAGAAAAAGTTTTCGTTTATTTTGATAATTAGAAAAGTGCTTTTTTCATACTTCTCTTTTTGAAATTATTTTAATGGAAATACTTTTGCTTTTCATGAAATTTGAAGAACATAATCATAACAACAGTGTTATCAAATCGGCACGTTTGAAACTGCACGGTATTGATAGTTTGGTTGACTCATATAATAATCAAATTTTGGACCCTCCCTGTGTAATTGTACCCAGCCATCTGATCGTCACGTTAATTATAATTTTTCGAGATCGCGTCCGTTGAAGTGACTTATTTCCCTTCTTATATATGTGAACGGAGGGTGTCCAGACAACAGCTTCGTTTTGGTGCGAGCGTTTCCTCGGCCAAATGCGTGCAAGTATCGCGTGTTCGTTTGTAATTAAGGCCAAAAGCATTTCGAATTGTTATTAGCGGTATTAGAATGTACCGGTGAATGCGCGCTTATCAATTTTTTCACCCCTGCGATTTTTCAATTTGTTTGCACTTTTATTTCTTATAGTAAAATCAAGTTTTCAACGATTGAATGGAAATAGTTTTATATTCTATCTCTTGAAAGAAAACATCTTTTAGAAATGTAGTGAAATAAATATATTCAAATTTACTAACAACGAAATTAAACAAATGCTTTCTTTCATTTTAATCGTGGATATAAATTTTTTTATTCTTCAAAAGTTTAACACGCACAAAATGGTTAATTATTGAAACGCTAGGTGGTAAAGGGACAATGCTATAAACTGGACAACGAAATATTTCACAATTTCTTTTAAGAGTCAGAATTTACTTTTCAAATAGTTATATTTGAATCTAACTCTTTCAAATTGATGCATGACGCACGATCGAAGTACAAGTTTTTCGTCAGAAGCTGACTAAATAATGGTAAAATTCTACAGATACAGTTATTTATATACAATCTCAAATTATCTAGAAACTTTTTTTTTGTGACAGAAGAAACATGGGATATCGTTTTTCAAACAACTTTTTGTGAAACATATTTTCTATTATTTCTGGTTTATAATTATCATTCTCCTTAGCATTTTTCTTGCGTATTTTTCAAGCGGAAATTCACGCCATAGAAAGGTGCATTCAGTTCAACCTCGATAGGAAATACCGGAACAAGGAAATTGCGATCCTCTCCGATAGCCAAGCAGCCATCAAAGCGTTGAGCTCTTATAACATCAACTCAGAGATGGTTTGTGAATGCCTAGACAAAGTAAACGATCTGGGCAGGAACAACAAAGTGATCCTCCTCTGGGTGCCGGGGCACGTCGGAGTGAAGGGTAATGAACAAGCAGACACCCTGGCACGAAAGAGTGCGTCAACGCCACTAATCGGGCCAGAGCCTTTCTGCGGACTTGGAAATTTTACTTCCAAGAAGAACTCAATAAAGCGGAAGAAGCAATGAGAGCAACATACTGGCAAAGACTTCTAGGACTGAGGCAGGCCAAAGATCTTTTCGGAAAGTTCAACCGAGCAAGATCGAAGACACTGATTAACCTCAGCAAAACTAGTCTAAAGACAATCACAGGATTTCTTACGGGACATTGCAGACTCAAAGAACACCTAAGGAAGCTAGGTTTAGAGGGGGACAGCACCTGCAGATTTTGCAAGGAACGTCCAGAAACACCTCACCATATACTGATGGGGTGCTATGCTGTGCACCATGAAAGACTGAACACACTGGGATCATACCAGCTGACTGTAGAAGAAATACCACGAATAGACCCCCTTAAAATCCTCAAATTCCTGAAGGTATTGAGGCTTGAGGGGCTGCTGTAAAACGAGAACACATCGAGAAGCAGAAGAAAATGGGGCACAATAGATCTAATAAGGTCGCAGCGCATCGGTCACCATCCAAACCTACCAATACCAATATCAATTCTCTTTAGCTATATGTTTAATAATATATTGTTGTTATTGTTGAAATCAGCGATAAGAGTTCTAAATCGATGAAAGAATACCTGTCAAGAGATTTGTTCTGAAGATAATCATATGATGACTTTACGAGTCTGCTAAGCAAGATCGAAAAACAACATCCTAGCATCAGTAAATTGGTTTTGTAACCTCTAACAGCTCGAGAACGCTGTGCTCTTTCAGTTGATAGAAGTACAAAACTCTATAAAACTAATTCCTAGCTCTAGAATTAAAACAAATGTAAAATGACATCTCCGAAGCAAGAGTTGAGCAGTTGTAAGCTAATTACTAAATCCTGTTTTAGTTTTGAATTCAGCAGGTGGAAATACATGAGTATGAGTTTTTCCATAGCTCGAAACATTTCCATTGATAATAATGGAATAATTTCGTTGAAATAACATTGTGTTCATTTCCAATTTTTCAATGCAATAGCATAAAGTGTTATTCTGCATTCGTTTCGAAAGTCACACAATTCAGAACATCACATAACGAGCGGTTGGGTCGTAACATTAATCCGGTGAGTCGTAAACTAAGAACAGACAATTCGATATAATTAATGGTCAGTCGTTTGCACTTGGTTTAGCAGTGAACTTACTCTACTTGGCTATCGATGAACGATTGTACTATTGTATTGGTTTATGACCAGTTTCTTGTTGAATTTTCAGTTTTTTGCACAAATAATGACGAAGCAAGTGTATATTATTCCGTCGTAGATGCAAAGGACATTAATGTTATCAGTTTTTCTAAAATTCGTTTCATGGGATAATTCCAGTAAATTATTAATATTCGATAATTATCAAAATAGTAATAAATTCTTCATATATATCATATTTTCTTCTATAGTTTTTTCCCCTATAGGTACCTATATTGAGAGGTAAGGGGGTTGTCTCAAAAGTATGCGGCCTAACAAAATACACAGAAAAATTTTCAAAATAATATTTTCATTTCAGTATATATCTACTTCGTTTTGTTCGATAGATTTTTATTCCCGGTAGCTACATTTGTGCATCTGCAGCTGGCCTCTTTAGAGCAAGTGTTTTAATTGTAGATGTTACATTTACATACCTATAATAAATACGTTAAAAAAGTGCCCTGTTATTTGGTATCTTGGATTATTTTCGAAACTAAACAAAACAGTGAAAATTTGGGTAAATTCAGTCAAAATTTAGGTATCTTTAAAATTTCGTGAGGGGGTAGCGAAGAGGAGCATGAGCGGAAATGTTTCAAATCGCTATCAAGCAATGTGGACTTTAATTAGGAACAATATATCCGAAATTTAACCTTCTAGGTTTTTTTGAATTTAGTATAAAGCTAAACCTAATCTCCCTAAATTAAATTAGAGTGTTGAAAATTTGACCTTAGTGACGGAGCTCTGCTACTGATAAAAATAATTCATGTCTTTCCTATTTATATAATTTGTTGCAGTTTTTGTCATTGGCCAGTTTTTTCACGTAAATAAAGATTAGGTTAGTCCGAATTAAAATAAAAAATCACGCAACTTCGTACGCTATAAAAACTTTTATAATGAACTATTCGAGCATGATATTAATTCCGTAATATTTTTTGTAGCTAAATCCCCATAACGGTCTCCTTCATGGCACGCAAAGTTGTTAGTAATTTACCTAATTTATGTTTATTAGATTATTTCACATCATGTTGAATAAAACAAATTAATTTCGTTTTTATAATAGGAGTATTAAATATTGAATTGTTTTTCTGTTATCTCTGTTTTGATTATCCATGCAATAATTTCGATATCATTCATTTATTTCGTTGTCGGGTTATTACTGCAAAATATATTTAATAACAATTTAATGACTTCGAAAGTTATGTATAATTTTCATATCATTATTTGTCATTTGTAACGCTACCGCTTGAACACACGAAGAAAAAGCATGAGGCAATTTCATCAACTCCATTAAATTTTTTAGCCGTTATCACATAGAAATATAATTCTATATCAGAATATACCGCAAATGGAAGTACCTCTAGCAATTTATGAATATAGAGTTACCTATCTGTTTGTTGGAATGAATAATTGCGTATTTCCTTTGTGCGGCGTTATGAAAATCAGGGTCTAATCTAATTTCAATGACGTATAGAGTAAAAAGTTAGGTAACGCCAAATGTATAATTGTCATGGGATTTTATTCCTATTTTACGCCAGAAAAAATTGTACTATTAGTCGACAATTAAAAATATATTAACATTTTTAATGATCGAGCTTACTATTTTAATTATGAAAGTCATTTGATATGGAAATCGATAAATGCACTCGGTATGAATAACGTGTCCTATGAAAAATTTCCTTCGATATGAAGTTGTGAAAAAATTTCAAAAACAGATTGAATTTAAGGGAGACTTATCTAATTATCTACTTGTTTTATAGATTTAGTAGCTTAAGTATCAAATTCGTAATATCAAACGGAAGAGTTTGATTTCGAAAGTGTCCAGTGCACCCAATCCTGATGGTATATACACCACCGTTGGATAGGTCTAATGATGTGGCAGAGTTGTGCCACCAATGGGTGGTCCAATCCACTCCAAAGAGTTAATTTGGCACCGTCCTGGATGTAATGCACTAGGATAGTGAAATTTCATCAACTATGCTTTTACTGAAAAAACTGTGCATTTTGTCAGGACACTATCCAGATACTTGGAACTTGGTCATATTTCTCATATGTTGCCCTATAATACTACTGTACATATGATTCTACTGTACCTATAATACTACTGTACCTATAATATATAATACTACTGCACCTAAATTGCCGCTGTTTTGGCCAAATGGGCATTTGAAAATTGGTTATTGTTATTAAACATTCTTCAATTGTGTTAAAAGCTCAACTCAAAGTTTTTATTATTTATAACTTGAGCACTTTGAGTTGTACAAAAAAAAAACAGGTAAGAAGAGGAAAAAAAATTTGACTGAGAAAATTTTCTTTAGTACCTACTCGAAATATGTTTTTATTCAAATATTTTTTTAATAAAAAATCACCGATCCATAGGCGTAGACGGAATTTTCTGCATCATCCTCTGTGTTATGCCTATATTTTTATTTCAGTATTACAATATTCTAAACTCTACAGTTTAATGAATTTAGTGACAACATATTCAGAGACATTAAAATGACCTTGACACTTCAGTATTTTCTAGTTCGATTATTAAAAATTCAAACTCTTGAAAACTTCACGCATGAAATATCTTCACAACGGAAATGAATTTTCACTGATCATAGATTGCATATAAGTTTAACACTCAATAGAAATAGATGATGAAGCATTTGTTATATAAATATATAATTAGCATCATATCTCCTAGTTATAATTGCAGGTAGCATATTTATCATCAAGGTTAATTCATTATTAATGGTCAATTCTAGATAAAACAAGCATCTGTGAATAATTATTAAATTAATAAGGTTTCTGAAATACAAACACACTCACAGGAATTTTGTAACGAGAAAACCTGAAAAATTCCGCTCAAAATTGAGCTTCACAGAAAATTATATAGTACACGTGTTCTGAAACTAGATGTATAATTTTCCTGTCAATATTTGTTACATGAATGATTCATTTGTTGAGTTCAATAATAGATCAACACTTATGTGCTGCATTAGTAGTTTTAAATAAACTTCGAATAGGGGGGCAAATTATTAATGATGTTCTCTTGGGTGCAATTATTAATAAGGAGACTACTCTGTTTCAGTCAATAATATATAAACTTTAGATAGGTTCTCTGGAATATCTTATGAACAAATATACCTGCTGCGTTTAATAAATCAATATAATTATCGTATGAGCCTTATTTCTGTCTCGTATTCATTATAATTACGTAATTACTTTAGTAAAATACTCTAGTTAATTCTTCTTTATAGAATATTGATGATTGATTGAGTTTTTTGATATACCCGAAATAGTTTGGGTATCTTTTTTATTTGTCAATAGTGAATTTTTCCTTCTTTAGCTATATTCTTGTTTTAGCATAGTATGGATTGATTGTTCAAAAGAAACTTTTCTTCTGAATTACAGCTTCTAATATTTCCATCTCTGTTGTAAAATCGAGTATTTTGCAATCAGCTATTACATGGGTTCAAAAACTTCTTCATTGCAATACAAGCTACTGAATTTCCATTCGATTAAAAGTTATTCTACCAATTTGCCGTATCAATTTAAATAAAGCTATAATGCTAAAATATCTCATCCTGTTGTTGAGTTGGTATTTATAAATCCAGTAGTGCCGATATTGTTTCCCACTTTTAGACAATTTGTTGGCACTCTCCTTCGAAAATTGAACGAAATAGTTTACGAATTACAAATTTGGAAATAGAAACTCGATTCGTATTTGATGTAGGAAAATGTGCAT
Source organism: Cynegetis impunctata (assembly GCA_030704885.1). Lineage (NCBI taxonomy): Eukaryota > Metazoa > Arthropoda > Insecta > Coleoptera > Coccinellidae > Cynegetis > Cynegetis impunctata. Next base: position 60,782 of record JARQZK010004370.1, read on the forward strand.
TTACCAGTTTTGACTTAGTTTATGGAATAAAAGAATCGATCTATAAATATCTACGTCGTTACATATTAACTGAAAAAGAGACGCAGACGCGACCAGTAATCTTGATCAAGAACGTAGACCTCAGTCAATATGTAACGACGAAGTAGATATTTATATTCTTTTAGTTTTTATACTTGAAAAATTAATTATCTTTACATCTTTTGCAAATATTCTCAAAGACACTTCCCTGAAGATGACAGTAATCATTGTCGAAATATCGGAAATATAGTATTAAAAGAGTACACTTTTTGCTTGCTGCTATACCCAAATATTTTATCCTAATTGTATCCTAACTAGTTAGCAAAGACTACCCTTCTTTATATATATATATATATATATATATATATATATATATATATATATATATATATATATATATCTATATATATATATATATATAAATATATATATAATTATTAATTCGAATTGTTGTTGCCTGTGATCTATTTTTAATCTCTTGATAATTATTAGCAATAACAGGCTGGTTGAATCTTAAAAAACTCGATTTTATTAAAAAGTTGACGTTTCACTACGGCATTCGTAGTTTTTCAAAACTTTTGAAAAAATTGAGATTTCTTTGACATTTATTGATTTGAAAAAATTGAATAGACAAGAACTACTTTGTCTCGCTAAATTTTTTTTCCGAATGTGGTTGTTCTTTGTTATTTATTACGTGCTATTTAGTCTAATATCAACTTTCAAAATTGTTATCATTAGATGGCAAAGGAAAACCACAGAAACCTTTACCTACGTAATGTTCCAAAATAAAAATAATAGGGTACTATTTATCTAACAACAAAGAAATTAGTCGCAGGAAAATATTAAAAAAGTAGAGAAGAATTATCGTTATAGAACGTTTATATGGAAGCAGCCGTTGACACGTGTTTCGGACACGTTCTGATGAGGACCAAAGAGTCCGAAACACGTGTCAACGGCTGCTTCCATATAAACGTTCTATACCGATAATTCTGCTCTACTTTTTTAATATTTTCCTGCGACTAATTTCTTTGTTGTTAGATAAATAGTACCCTATTATTTTTATTTTCGAACATTACGTAGGTAAAGGTTTCTGTGGTTTCCCTTGCCATCTAATGATAACAATTTTGAATGTTGATATTGGACTAAATAGCACGTAATAAATAACAAAGAACAACCACATTCGAAAAAAAATTTTAGCGAGACAAAGTAGTTCTTGTCTATTCAATTTTTTCAAATCAATAAATGTCAAAGAAATTTCAATTTTTTCAAAAGTTTTGAAAAACTACGAATGTCGTAGTGAAACGTCAACTTTTTAATAAAATCGAGTTTTTTATGATTCAACCAGCCTGTTATTGCTAATAATTATCAAGAGATTATATATATATATATATATATATATATATATATATATATATATATATATATATATATATATATACCTACATTTTTTCTGGTATATAATGGCTTCTCCAGAGGCTCTCTTCAAACCAACTGGGCTGAAATTTAGTATCTGTAATTTTTGGCGAGACATTTATCAAAATTTGGGTAAATTTTTCTAACTGCCGCCGTTTTTTACATAGATATTCGTTGCTTTCATCTCGGGATCTTGAGTGGCTCCCACCCCGAACCAAATGAGCTGAAATTCGTTATCTTGGGTTTCCTAAAAAATAGACTTGACAATTCAAGCCTATCGTCAAAACATCTCAAAACTCAAGGTTTAAGAGACCAACACACCAAAATGTTTCAAGATAAATTTGTTAGTATCTTGTGAAATTTCTATTGTGTTTTCTCTGGTAATTAATTATTCTATTTGATATAAAAATGACTCATGTGATAAACAATTTTTGGAATTTCGTCCGAAATTAAATTCGAAAATATTTACTTTCATCTCCATATCTGTTCAATTTGGATGGTAATGAGATGAAAGTGAAGCTTAAGAATGTCTCACTCAATTTGAAGATGTTAATGAAATCATTTAAGATAATAATAATGAACTGACTACGCAATCATCTGTTGAAATACTGCCGTTTTAATTTCTTATATAACAAAATAAACGAAAGTGTTGTCGTCTTTGGTAATATGTATAAATACAATTAACAACTTTACCTTTCTTATCGCTCCTGGATGCCTCCTATCAAACCGTTACAGAAATCGATGTCCTCGCATGACAGAAATTTTCACACGTCCGCTTCGTGTCCACATTCATCCATCATAAGTAGGTATGCAGTTGACCTATATGAGAAGTAAAGTCGGTAAAGGCACCTGGTATGTTATTTCTGTCCCTTCTGAATAGCCGTAGTCGACTCTCTCCCCTAGTTGACCGCTTGTAGTATGTGGTGGTTTACTACCCCATTCAAAGGCTGATCATTCAACATTGAGAAGGCGAGAGAGAGATGGAGAAGCGAACACGGTTTTATCTATTGTTATCTGTCGATCCAGAGCTGAATCGTTCCTCTTTCCTTTCTGATAAAATCTGAAATGGAATCTAACGTACCTATAACAGTTTATTTTATCGGTGTTGCATTTTTGGGCACATACCGGAATGTTTCTCGGGGAGATTTTATTGTGAAACCATGCACTCATACATTTGTGAATGTTATTTTTATTGGAACGAAGTTCCTTATAGCACGTTACATTCCAGACGTCATGCGAAAGGAAGCTTGGTCTAAAACTAATATGCGTAACGTAAGCGTAACAAAGGCGATTCTTTCAACAAGGGCGGCATGATTAGTTTCAAAGACGGATATATTGAATATCTGACATTTTTCTCTGTTGAGACTAGACATATTCTTGGGAATTTCATATGTCGTTAACATTGGTTACTTGTTATAGATTACGAATGATTTTGAAATGGAGAATTTATTATAATTTTCACAAATACTCTACTATCTATGCCTACAATGATAATCAGGGATCGGAATGAATAGTTCTTATATTTTTCGCTCGATGTGTTTTTATTTCTGTTTTACATTGTTCAGTTCTTGAATTGTTCGCTTTGTCGATAAATTGTATACTTTTAAAGACAATAAAGCATATTTTGATTTGAATAATTGAAGGAAATAAATTTTTTAATATATACCTGCATATATATATAATATATAGGTATATATATATATATATATATATATATATATATATATATATATATTATATATATATATATATATATATATATATATATATATATATATATATATATATATATATATATATATATATATATATATATATATATATATATAATTTCGTTATCAGAAAATATGTAATATATAAATCCAAATATGAATAATTCTGATTTTTTTTCATTATTAAAGTCGTTCGATATGTTACTAATTGTCACCGAACTGTAGTCTATATAGTTAGCTAGAAAAAATATTCGTTGTTTTTGAATTCGAAAATAACGTTCTGGTGTATAACCAATACGTGAATTGTATATACTTGTAGATTTTGTTTTTTCAATGCCTACATGTAGCTATAAAAAGTTTTTTTACTATAGATACTTACTTACTCACAAAATGTTTAGGTATATTTAAGTTCTTTGATATCATATTTTATTCAAAGAATTATCAGGTTATTAAAGTTCTGATAATTCAATATCCTACTATAAAATATATTTATCTTAGGATTTCATGAACAAAAATGTGAAGAATGTATAAATATTTTTAACAAAGCGAAGAACCGTTACATGATTAGAGATTGAAAATAATCCATCAAAAGTTGCATAAAAATGCATAGATAACAAAAATGCTTTTTTAGCTTGCGTTCTAGAGAAACAAGTAGTCTGCAGTCCTGTGAATACGTTCCGAAAACTACTGAAAGATAATTTTTCATTTAGTATTTTGAGTTGTAAACATCATGAATAAATAACTATTTCTGTAAATTTTTGTTGTGAATGTCTCTAAATCTATAATTTAATTTCAGGAAATATCCTCAGACGGACAATATTTTCCTCTGTAACGTGAAGGAAAGAATGAAAAAATTACATCATAGGTAAGCATAATTTTTTAAATTTCATTCATCATTATATCATTGATTCATAATATTTTACATATATATATATATATATATATATACGTATATATATGTATATATATATATATATATACATATATATTTATATATATATATATATATATATATATATATATATATAATATATATATATATATATATATATATATATAAATATATATATATATAAATATATATATATATATATATATATATATATATATATATATATATATATATATATATATATATATATATATATATATATATATATATATATATATATATATATATATATATATATATATATAATATACCTATATCTATAAAACATACATAACATTCTGAATGTCATATTACAAGTTTTGATTGATCCACAAGATTTATTATATATTGATACAAGAAAACAATACCTGCTTATTTATAATAGAGAATAAGTTGAACTTCTGTGTCTGAATATATTTAACACATTTCTATTTGTGATTGAATTTCATACGTTTTCACGCGAAGTGATTCCGGATAAATTGTTTCATTGTGTTAAATGCTGGCTATAATTTATTTTATTAAACGGTTTCCAACTTTCTACGACACGGAATTAAGATTGCTGCAAGATATCGCTTTTCAATACCACACGTCAACAGAAAATTAATGCAATATCTCAGCTCTTCGCGACTCGCGAAGAAATTTAATCTGGAAAGTCATCAAAACAATGCATAACAGATTTTATTACTTGGAACTTTTTCTCATTTCACCAAGTAATGCGGTTATATCGAGATTAATTTAACCACGAAATTAAAGTCAGAGGTTCCTGCTGCTGATTAGTAATCGTGTACGTGATGAAAAATTAAAACTTCAATCACGACATTATTTAGCCTAGAGCTAAAACTACATTCATTAAAATGGAATATATATATATATATATATATATATATATATATATATATATATATATATGTATATATATAATATATATACATATACAGGCTGGCCCACCCCATACGCCTCGGTATTTCTATGATAAATGAAAAGAGTGTCATATGTAGGTCCATGAGGAGCATATTCCAAAATTATTTTTAAATATACGGGGTGACGCAAAAAAACGTACCTACATATCAAAGTTATATTTTTTCTTATTGAAGACCCTATATTTTTTCATATTTTTAGATACTATAGACCAAATAAAGGTAAGTTACTGTTATATTCCCTATACCTAAAACTGACCATTTCTGAGTAATTTTGATAAATTAAAAAATACAGACCATAATTAAACAATTGTTTACACCCTGTAACATGTAACGAGCTGCTCGTTACTGAATTAACAATTAATTAATTAGCTGAAAGGTTAGAGTTAACTTCCACATAAAAGTTTTATTTCAATATTGTACAGAGTGGTGAAAAATATTGCATCAAAGTTTGGGCACATTTTTCATGGAATAACTTCTTAAAGTTAAATGGAACATCCTGTGAACGATGTCATATTTTGACGCAGAATTAGATTCCCTATAAAACTATATCAGGGGTCCCTATACCTATCTCTTATGATTTTTATGCTAAAGACGTTTTTATATTCTACTTATGAGTAATTTCTTTATCTTAAAAATGGAACATCCTGTATTGCAATGAAAAACTAAAAACATTTTTTTGAACTCATTTGATTGAAAAATTAACAATTATTCTTTTAACGAATGCTCAAAGAGGTGCCTATTATTATATTATACGCATAAGCGAACTCTCTGTTGAAATGAGTGCTGAACCCTTAATAATATGCATGTTATATGTTATATGCTCTTATTCGAAATTTGAGTTTATACTTGTGCCTGCATTTTGCTTGAGATACACCGTATTCGCGAAAATTTAATCTTGTTCTTTTAGCCAAGTAATGCGGTTATATCGAGATTAATTTAACCACGAAATTAAAGTCAGAGGTTCCTGCTGCTGATTAGTAATCGTGTACGTGATGAAAAATTAAAACTTCAATCACGACATTATTTAGCCTAGAGCTAAAACTACATTCATTAAAATGGAATATATATATATATATATATATATATATATATATATATATATATATATATATATATATATATATATATATATGTATATATATAATATATATACATATACAGGCTGGCCCACCCCATACGCCTCGGTATTTCTATGATAAATGAAAAGAGTGTCATATGTAGGTCCATGAGGAGCATATTCCAAAATTATTTTTAAATATACGGGGTGACGCAAAAAAACGTACCTACATATCAAAGTTATATTTTTTCTTATTGAAGACCCTATATTTTTTCATATTTTTAGATACTATAGACCAAATAAAGGTAAGTTACTGTTATATTCCCTATACCTAAAACTGACCATTTCTGAGTAATTTTGATAAATTAAAAAATACAGACCATAATTAAACAATTGTTTACACCCTGTAACATGTAACGAGCTGCTCGTTACTGAATTAACAATTAATTAATTAGCTGAAAGGTTAGAGTTAACTTCCACATAAAAGTTTTATTTCAATATTGTACAGAGTGGTGAAAAATATTGCATCAAAGTTTGGGCACATTTTTCATGGAATAACTTCTTAAAGTTAAATGGAACATCCTGTGAACGATGTCATATTTTGACGCAGAATTAGATTCCCTATAAAACTATATCAGGGGTCCCTATACCTATCTCTTATGATTTTTATGCTAAAGACGTTTTTATATTCTACTTATGAGTAATTTCTTTATCTTAAAAATGGAACATCCTGTATTGCAATGAAAAACTAAAAACATTTTTTTGAACTCATTTGATTGAAAAATTAACAATTATTCTTTTAACGAATGCTCAAAGAGGTGCCTATTATTATATTATACGCATAAGCGAACTCTCTGTTGAAATGAGTGCTGAACCCTTAATAATATGCATGTTATATGTTATATGCTCTTATTCGAAATTTGAGTTTATACTTGTGCCTGCATTTTGCTTGAGATACACCGTATTCGCGAAAATTTAATCTTGTTCTTTTAGCGAATCTACGTGTTCCTCAATAAACATATTTTAAGAATGCTTTTCAATTACAATACAGGATTTTCCATTTTATAATAAGGAAATTACTAATAAGTAGAATATAAAAACGTCTTTTGCGTAGAAATCATAAGAGATAGGTATAGGGAACCCTGATATAGTTTTAAAGGAAATATAATTCTGCATAAAAATATGTACATCGTATACAGGATGTTCCATTTAGCTTCAAGAAATTATTCCATAAAAAATTTTATTTGGAAGTTAACTTACGGTAAGTTTTAGGTATAGGGAATATAACAGTAACTTACCTTTATTTGGTCTATAGTATCTAAAAATATAAAAAAATATAGGATGTTCCATAAGATCAAATATAACTTTGATATGTACCTTTTTTTGCGTCACTCTTCATTTGTGGAGGCCACCCTGTATATCTATATATATATATATATATATATATATATATATATATATATATATATATATATATATATATATATATATATATATATATATATATATTAAAACAATGGTCAATAAATACAATCTACATGTTAATTAGATTTAATATAAGATATATTAACTATTGTTTCGATATGTTTATTAATTCATTATGTATCGGCCCAATCAATCCAAAATATATATACGAGTGTTTATATAATATATTTATTTTCATACAGGGTGTCGCAAAAGCCCACAACGTATCAAAGTTGTCTCTGTTTCAATGATAACACCTGTATTTATTAAATCTTAAGATTTTCCTATCAAAATAATAAATCAATAAGATAAGGTCTCAACCTCAAGGTTTTCAAATAATTGGAAATTTGTCAAAATGTAACATGATTATTATGTTTGAAATGGAGATTATGTGAGCGAAATGTGAAGTGTAAGAATAAATCATAGTTTATATCCCAATTATTATAAACTTTACACCTTATAGGTACAGGGTCTACAAAAATTGAAACTCATCAATTAAGAACTCAAAGGGGCTACAACTTGATTAGTATAAATAGAACGCCATGTTTTTTAACTTACCAGGAAAAACAATTTCTAGTTACCTATAAAATGGTATTAGAATGTCATATAGCTGAGTCTTCTTGTTTTCGCACAATACGCCAAAAATAGTTTTTTTGTTGATATGGAATATGAAATTTTTCATAAAAATTCAACTTCACGTATAACTTGTGTGATGTATTTCCCATCAGTTTTTTTTTTCAGAACAATTTTCAATCATTTTAACATATTTTAATAATTATCAAACAGTTATGGCCGAAGGTGTACAAGTTTAAATAATTAGAATTACCGCAGACATACTTTGTTTATGGATTTATGATTATTCATTATATTCTACGTAATTAATAATCGCCATTTCTGGTTAAGTTTATTAATTTATTTATAGACTTCTTGAATGAATATGTGCTGTGTTATAAGAATCAATCATCAATAATCTTTTCTTCATAACTTGTGAAATATGTTTTCAATGGAAATATTCATTTAGTTTATAGAGTATGCTCAGGTGAAATTCATCAAAATATGCAATTTTTGCCTAATCGAGCGAATTTGTAACTTGCAAGGAAGCAAGCAATGCTGACTAAATGTCATACGAATTCAATTTATGTGATTATTGCTTCATAAAATTAAGCTTTCCCACCTCAGTTAGTCAAATAAATGAAAACGATTTCGTATGACACGCGTCGATGGCGTGGTCAGCATTGATTACTTCGATGGAACACTCAAATTGGCTCGAGTATGGTGTGTTGCAGGTAACATTATATATACATCACATATATTCGTCTTTTAACTTGAACGTGCGCCGACATGATTTCGGCAAAATTGTAGATTTTATGCATTGAACCAAGATACGAAATAGACTTATTAGGAGCATTACAGACCAATAAAAACTCATTATTTTAACCTGTGAATGGAGGAGGCCGATATTTGGTGAAATTCAATAATTGTATAAACTCTAAAATAAAACACACTTGGCTTATGTTTCACTATATAAAAATATTTAGATACTGTATTTAGCAGTATAAAGAATAGTCGACATGTTTCGAGTTATGAACCCATTAACAAGACTGGCTACAGGAGAGTAGTGATAATGAATTAGTAAATTATGTGCCGAATTTGAGTAGTAAAATCAGTAACACACTATCGAAAAATAACGTTAAAACAATTTGTACAAATATAAGAAACTTGAAGTCATTCTTGGTCAATAATAAAGAAAAATTTAACATCGGAGAAAACAGTGGTGTTTGAAAAATATTTTGCGACGAATGTCCTGCTTTCTATATTGGACAAACAGGAAGGAATATAAACATTCGTGTTGAAGAACATAAAAAGTCAATTTCACAAAATAAAAATACCACTGGCTTGTCCGAACATTGTATAAAATTTAATCATTTCCTGGATTTCAACAAAACCCACATGTTACATTCAGGTAACAGAGGAAAGCGCCTTGACCTTCTTGAAATTCTCGAAATAAGTTCCGCCCATAATAGTCAATTACCCTTTGTAAACGAACAAATTGATTTTCAGGTATCACCTTTGTTTTTGTCTGTTTTATAAAATAAGATGTAATACTCTCCTGTAGTCAGTCTTGATAATGAGTTCATAACTCGAAACATGTCGACTATTCTTTACTGCTAAATATCTACAGTATCTATATATTTTTATAAAGTGAAACTTTAGCCAAGTGTGTTTTATTTTAAAGTTTAAACTTTATTCTTTATGATGTTTAACCAAGTGATGTGCGAGAATTCAATCTCAGTTATTCAATAATTGTTTTATAAATTAAACATGTATGATAATGACGCGTTTCGTTACATTATACCATTTGCAAATGAATAAAGCATATAGAGCTTAAGTTACAAAGTACGATATTATATAAAAATTGAAGTATTGAAAAACGTTAATATGGAACAAACTTTGAATAAAAGAAGGGAAGGTTATCGGGAATTCCATTCAGACATTACTGTGCAGTTCATCAGTGGTAAGAACATTCGAGATGTAGAATTATTCAGTTCAATTTGGTCATTTATCAAATCGTTGAAATTTTTAAGGCAGTTCATTTTCAAAGATTCCCAGAAATTTAATTGTAGGTCTTTATTTTCACATGTTATTACAAAATTTCAATCAAATGAATCTTTCATTAAATTATGGGTTTGTGAAAATTTGTTATGTTCATTATTTTAATAGTGAAATATTATCACGCGACGTATTGAGAGTTCTGAACGTCTTCAGATTTGTGAGATTCTCTCAAATCACATGATTCATGATTAAATAATCGGTAGTTCGTGTTTTTCATCTAACGATATATTATTTGAGTATATTTCTCATGGAGATTCATTTAATTGCAAGAGATTATTATTGTATTCAAGGTTTATTGTATATTCCCGTAGTTCATTTAAAAAACTTATTTATATTATTTAGTTCTGAGATCTTGATAAATCTATATATTCATACCTAAATAGAGTAGTTTGTATTCCTTTTTAAGAACATTAGGATTGTGCGATTAAGCACAGTTAAAGTTTATATATACAAGAAGTGCATAAAGCTAAAATTTATGTGAGTATAACATGTAATACAGTTACATTAAATAACCTTTCTGAATAGTTAAGTTAAGTAGAAGGGCGGCATTGGCGCCTTTGCCATTTTTTTATAATCATTGTTTAATAAAGGGAATAAATAATTGCACTTTTGACAAATTCTTCTGACTTTGTGCCTACAAACTATAAAATTGCAAATTTGCACTCTGCATAAGTTATATCTTCACTTTAAGTTTAATGCCTATAAAAAGATACAAACGCACTTCGGATTTGGTACATTTTGACTTTCAACCTTACCCATAATAAAATGATACAATCGCACTTTGGGCCTACCCACTATAAAATAACAGAATCGTACTTTGGATTGGGTCTGAATTTGGAAAACTTAGTAAACATTAAGATAAGTACACATTTATATACTGTGTATAATTTTATTAACAAAATGAACATATTTTTTCGAAGAAAATGAACAAGTATTGTCATTGTTACATAATTATGTATTATGTGTGAACAAAAAAATATGGCAAAAATAGCCTTCTTCGCTATGGCGGCCGTCCTCTCTTCCTTTTGTGGTCGAGAGGTACACTTTTCGCTTCGATAGGCACCTTTGCTTGTTTCATAATGACTAACAAACCTAGAGAATACGTACTATTTCAAAAAACTTGAGCAAAAGCACAGAGACGCCACTTTATCGTTTTCCGAATACAACGTTATTTTTACTATCTCCTGAGATTTACAAAAAGTATCAAAACATTTCCATTTCAAATGAATATCCAGATTTGTACATCTTCTTGGGTCCAAACTTTTGTAGCAGTGCTTGCTTATGTATAAAAAATTGTTTTTTATCTTCATTTTCTTCAAACAATTTCGATTTGAATTTAACCCACTGATAAGCATCTTTGAAAATTTTGGTTATTTATTTTATAATTATTGCAGACGGTTTGTTTTTGGGATTTTGTGAACTGCGACCATTTTTCAACCAGAGAAACTTTCGAAACTTCCAGAAACTGACCCACAGGAAGTCCTTTTCTTAGCATCTGTTCCTTTTTAATGACGGAATTTGTTGATTGCAGTTCATAACTGGTGCTTGGAAATTGATCACTTGCATCTTCGTGCCAAAATTGATTTTCTCCTAGCCACGTCTTTCCGAAGTACTTAATTTGAGAAGTCCTTTATACTTTGATTAGAGTTACCATCACCCGCATCATGCCATTTTTTCAGGAATAGGCTTAAAGCTGATGTAAAAGTCTCAAAGGTTGTAGGGCATGAATATCTCGAACAAATAATTTTTCTTCTTTTATATTCCGGATTTTACCTCAATTTTTTGTTGCTGTCGTTATAGAGCTTTCGCACTAACAACTTTGCTTACGATGAAAGCCCCCTACTGTTGGCTACATGATTGATATGATCATCTACTGTCTCCTAAATCTACTTTGGACAAACCAACTACAAGATGGCAGATTCGCACTTAGACTTAGGTACCTGTTAACGGTCGTTTGTTGGCGCCAAACTTTCTTCTTCGCGGGTTTGTTATTACTCATTCCACATACTTACGTTTCAAAGTGCTATGTGTCGTTTTATAGTGCAAATCGTATTTAAAGAGCGTTATACAATATGTTGAAGCGGATTAGCTTTCTTCAAAGTCGAAAATTATTACAATAAGTTATGGCTATTACTTTCATGTTCAGCATATTTTATATGGAGTTAATGTTGTTTTCAAAAAGTGCATTTTGTCTATCAAATGTGGCATATATTATTTTTTGTGTATTACCTTTACTGAAAGTTTGAAATATTTTTTTAATGTTTATGCATTTCCTTTTAAAGCGATTTTATTCGTTTTTAAAGTAAGTTTAATTCCAACCCGTTTAATAAAGTGAAGAAGGAAAATTTTTCAATAGTTAAAATATTATCAAACAACTTTCCAAGGAAGCACGTATTCCGCAACAAGTATTTATGGAGCGCACTCTCGTGGGTATGTCCAGAGTTTTTAAAAACGATTAGTTAACATGCTTTGGAACCACATACGCCACAGTGGCAGAATAGACATTTCATGTTAGAAAATATGTTTTCTCGCGACGGGATTCTGCATTTTCGATCTGAGCGTTGAATTGTTGGTTTCCAATATCTTTGGTGAAGGGCGCTATGGGTTGTTATCCAGATAGTAGTCCCGACCTCGATTTGTATTGGGGAACAATTAGAAAATTGTTAGTTCACTCCGAGTCGAATAAGCAACACTGATTAGATCTAATGAAATCGAAACAGATATAGATTTCTAGTCGGGTTACTTAATGATTTCTATAATTCACTGTTGGATTATGAATATAGAATACTCATCGTGGAATACATATAACGAGCTCCCTTGGAATGTTGTTTGATAATTTTTTAAATTATGAAAGAATTTTCCGTGTTCACCTTATTTAGTATAATAAATGGACCATAGACAACTTGTATAATTTTCATGATTTGATGATTGTTCAAGTTTATACTGCTAGCGTATCATTGAAATTTGAAAATTCAATCAATTACCGTAGAATTTCGACTACTGGGCTACCATAAGTTAGAATTAATAAGAAAAGTTCATCCATCTGCACGAAATTAGTTAGGAAATATTACTTTCAGTACGAGGAAAATCTTCCAGCATTCGGTATCCTGTGTATACCAAAATAGTTGCGCATCGACACCTAAAGGGCATTACTGAAGAAGATCAGTGTGGCCTCAGTTTTGTACCTCCTATCATACACTAGCTAAACATTAAGAATACTGTCCCTTTTATTTTAGCATTCCACTATTGTTTATTTTGGTTATCGAAAAATGGATATAACAGAGACAAATTTTTATTAGTTGTAGTATCTAACATAAAAGTATCTTATGACATTGAATTAAGAGAAAACCATTAATTTACTTAATATAACAACATTAAAGTCCACTTGACACTTCATTAGATTCTAAGAGTGCTAAAATCAGGAAAGAATATATTGCAAATAATTAATACGGGGAATAATAAAGTTCTGGCTTTATTAGGTTGTACCTACTATCACAAGTTGCACAACAAGAATGAATACTTGACTTTTAAGTCACTCTATCAAATATCTGCCTCTAAGGTAAGCTAGGTCTTCTTGGTTATAGCATTGATAAAAATTTTTATCAAAGTCAACTTTACATTAGGTAGAATTTTTGGTCCACGAGATCCTAGAAGACGAAATTTTTTTAACTAGACTTGAGATTCTCAACCGCTAGAATATAAATTGATTTCTTTTTCTTGCTGTTCCACAGTAATGAATAATGAGAATAAATGGTATACTCCAGTAGTAATCATAATATCTTTTTTCTTAGAGCTCCTGAACATAATTTGCATAATATATGTATGTGGATTCTATGAATAATCCTGCCCCTCTCCTTTATATGATGGTAATACTAATGAGCAGTAATCACAAAAAAGCTCAGATTGAGTTTATCGAAGGAAAATGTTATTTCACCATAAAAACATCAAAATTTCACTTGATTATATATATATATATATATATATATATATATATATATATATATATATATATATATATATATATATATATATATATTTATTTATTCGAATTGTTGTTGCCTATGATCTATTTTTAATCTCTTGATAATTATTAGCAATAACAGGCTGGTTGAATCTTAAAAAACTCGATTTTATTAAAAAGTTGACGTTTCACTACGACATTCGTAGTTTTTCAAAACTTTTGAAAAAATTGAAATTTCTTTGACATTTATTGATTTGAAAAAATTTGAATAGACAAAGACTACTTTGTCTCGCTAAAAATTTTTTCGAATGTGGTTGTTCTTTGTAATTTATTACGTGCTATTCAGTCTAATATCAACATTCAAAATTGTTATCATTAGATGGCAAGGGAAACCACAGAAACCTTTACCTACGTAATGTTCGAAAATAAAAATAATAGGGTACTATTTATCTAACAACAAAGAAATTAGTCGCAGGAAAATATTAAGAAAGTAGAGCAGAATTATCGGTATAGAACGTTTATATGGAAGCAGCCGTTGACACGTGTTTCGGACTCTTTGGTCCTCATCAGAACGGCGTAGCAAAGCATTGGATTGAAAATTTGGAGATGAAAATATTACAACAAATAAAAACCTCTGCTACGGAAGACAATCACACCTTTGTGGACTATTGTTTGAACTCTCCGGTTTGGGAGATTTGGTCAAACTCTGCCACGGAGGCGATTAATGCCATCCGCGAGATCTCAGAACGAGTAAATAAACAATAATAAAGAAATTAGTCGCGGGAAAATATTAAATAAGTAGAGCAAAATTATCGGTATAGCCCGTTTATATGGAAGTAGCCGTTTTTAATGAAATTTTTATTTAGAATTTCAAATCTTTTGAAAAGGTACTCACAATCTAGAACAATGTTTGAAACTCTCAGCTTAAGTTTGGGATCATTGCCATATTTTCAGCTTGCAATATTTAATTATTTATTCGAATTGTTGTTGCCTGTGATCTATTTTTAATCTCTTGATAATTATTAGCAATAACAGGCTGGTTGAATCTTAAAAAACTCGATTTTATTAAAAAGTTGACGTTTCACTACGACATTCGTAGTTTTTCAAAACTTTTGAAAAAATTGAAATTTTTTTGACATTTTTTTTTTTCAACCAGCCTGTTATTGCTAATAATTATCAAGAGATTATATATATATATATTTATATATATATATATATATATATATATATATATATATATATATATATATATATATTGTTTTTTTCTCACTATTTGATATTTAAAAATTCGTTACTTTAAAAGTTTCAAAAAAACAGAAATTCGCTACACATTTTAATAGAAACAAACAATATGAAGCTGCAGTCGGAGCTAAGGTTATTTACAATGTTTGTATCCTAAAAATATCTAGGGAATGTTGTATACTTGAATTTTAATAATATTGAAATATCGACTATAAAAAAGTTTTTTTTTATTCAGCAGGTGAAGAAACAACAAATTGGCATCTCAGGATTTAAAGAAAAATATTTTTCAATATACTCATGATTTTTTTTTAATCCTAGTATCCGAGAAAACCAAAAGCTATTTCTTCGTAAAAACTTTGGATTTTTCTTGTCGTCAGTGTTCATATCAAAAAATCTGCTCTGTCCATTTTACTTACTTTCGAAGGGCATAATATTATCTACTACAATATTTTTTAATGATTCCAAGTATCTACTCAATGTTCTTTTTTTTTTCAATTTTCATTCCGAATATCAGTTCACCATTTCACCATTTAATGACGTTCAGCTCATTCTTGTTTGAATATAGTATTCAAGTGTATATATTTTTTTCGGTATAAGTTAGTAGTTACGGTTGATTTTTTTTACATATTCTTTTTCTGTAGTATCTGTGATATCCAAGAAAAAGTGATTCAAAAAAATGAATCAGAATATATATTCAATTTATAACGAAATTGTTTGGAGCTGTGTGCAATATATGCCATTTTTTCCGTATCTGATACTTTTCACACCGCTCAATATTTTTTCTATGAGCCCTTTTACAATTGCAAGTTAATATGATGGATAATGTAGATCTTTGAGTGAAAATTCTGTATCTAGTAACGCCACAATTACTGGTTCGTAGATTATTTCGTATCTTCAGATACACAATACTTAATACAACAATATTATTCAAGCTCAAATTTCGTTTCGTTTTTTATGAACAATTAATATCTGGCGTATTGAGGCTACTGGAACTGTAAAAGACATTTTATTCGACGTGCAAAGAATACCTGACCTTTTATGATTATAATGGAAATACGGAGCTTGACATCTTAATGTCATATAATAAAGGAAATCTTACTAAATTGAGGAGAGTCTTCGTTATGTGATATAAGAACGTATGACTTGGACTGGTGCCTGATATACTGTAAATTATATTTTGAATGTTTTTTTTTTGTTATAAATTTTCATTGAAAGTAAACTTTTCAGAACGTTTGGTAAAGATTTTGAAATGAATCCGGTCGTGGGGATACTTATTTAAAATATAATTTCATCTGAATTTCTGGCTTCTAAGGCTTTTTGGAGGATGTATGCAGCTAAATTGATGGGTTTTGAAGGAATTTTGCATCACCAAACGTTTTTATTGAGTTTAGATAGTTGAAAATCTGTACGTCAATCAAGTTGATGTTAGGGAAGTGCTTTTCAATGGTTGAAATTTTCTTAAACTGTTGCCATTTTAATGTGAAGATTTCTTGTTTTTTTATTGTTTTTGATGTTTAACGAACCTGCATAGATTCTGCAGATTGGATTAGGCATTTCCTTGATTGCATCTATTTTATCACGCTTTTCTTAGCCTGGTATGGATGTATCTAACGAAATCTTTGAATGTGATTTTCACCCCCTTCAGAACTTATCAAGGACCGATGACAATGCAATGATTTATATAGTTTGCCCCATTACCCTGATCAGGACATTCAGCATAAGCGATTTTCTGAATCTGGTACCCGGTACCAGGTACGCTTTCAAAAATGTTCAAAAACTATGAAAGTAAAGATAAGTAATATTTAAAAAAAAAACAAAAAACACGGTTTTGTAGTAGAACTGAAAATGGAATATAAATAATAGTTTTAAAAACTAGAAAGCATCGTTTGTAGATACACGAACAAAGATAGTAGTTCAAAAAAACTAAAAACACACTTTGAAAGAACAGCAAACTTAAAAGTATAAAATAATTTTCAATGAATTCGAATTAAGGATAGCGTAATTAACAAAAAATTTCTTTTATTGTAGGAAAACGTGGGTTGTTTTCAAAGATGTTTTTATAACGACTCTACTTTTACCAATATCCGTCATTAAAATGTTATAATAATTGACTATAAGAACCCCACGTTTTTATACAATAACATAAATTGTTTTGTTAGTTACATAGTTACAGTCGTTTATAACGACTCTACTTTTACCAATATCCGTCATTAAAATGTTCTTAATTTAAATTTATTGAAAATTATTTTCTCCTTTTTAGTTTCCTTTTCTATTAAAGCATGTTTTTCAGTTTTTTTGAACTATTATTTATGAATGTATAGATTTCATGATTTTTCGTTATTTTTCAGGTTTTGCGCAACTCTATAGCTCCTTCAGATTTAAGTAGAAGGTTGAAATTTCGTATGTGGATTGAATTGATGTTAGCAAAGTGTCCTTTCATAATTTCAACTATTTCACTTAATCGTCGAACATTAAATCTAGAGTTTTCATGTTTTGTTTTCACGGTTTTGCTTTAAATCTACTTAGAGAGGTTAAGAATTTTCAACTGAACAAGAATAAGAACGGGACTAAAATACGACCTTAGTGACAGAGCTCTGCTACTCCCGCGGTTTTTGTTCGTGAACAATATTTCCTTTTTTTTTAACTCAACGGACCTACAGTTTAACGCCGGTTCCGAACGGCCACTAGGCTTGTAAACTATGTACTTTACCCAACAATTTTTAATCATATATAACCACTAAATTCCGGACATACACAACACCCAAGAGCAAGGTGGGACTCGAACCCACAATCCTCGGTTTACAAACGGTACACCTTACCGCTGGTCTACAGAGGCCTCATATTTCGTTATATGAAATAATTGAAGTATTTGGATTCTTCTATTAAAAGTTTCTATTACGATACTGAATTCAATTATACAATATTTTCAATTACTGTAACATCTAATGGGTTAAGTAGTAGATATAAAAATATCCTTTGAATTATTCCTGGGCAGAGTGACGTTAAGCTGAAAAATCTTATTATATTCCGAAATACAGTACTTTTAAAAATAATGATTATTTCTTGTGTATGGTAAAAACAAATCAGTAATATTATAATTTAATTACGCCGTGTTTATGAAGTATAATATGCGAAAAAGAACATGGTTATAACAGAAGTTTCTGGTTGAATTATGTTATTATTTCACACGATGAATATGGTAAAGTTATTCTTATATTTCAAGATTCTTGAAGCTCGGAGAAGAAATTTTAGTAAAGACGACAACATATTCAAAGTATTTCCATCTCTGCAGAGCGCTGCTTAATATAAGAAAACGGAATTGTTGTCGATTCCACATTCCTTTGTTCGTTGGTAAAATATAACCATTAAGTATTCCGTTTTTAGTCGACGGTGAGGGAGAGAGAGGAAAGAACGATCTATATAATTGATATCTTCAGGCAATGCAATCAGCAACGATCTAGTCTTTAAATATTCAAACTGTTAGCGTACGGCTAGCTTCACTTTTTCGAACAATATTGGCCTTTGAATATTGAATCCAAAAATTATATTGTTCTACACGCGAATAGCCAGCATTAATGGGGAGTATGACCGAGTGCTTTTTAGTGGGTGATCATCCTGAAGGAGCCTCGGGGTAGAATTATATTTTGCAATGCGCAATTTGGGCGAATTACCGCTTCAAAAATCAACGTTAATTTCACGTTGCACTTTCTCGTGGGTTGTAATTACGATGGTTCTGGCGTGTTTCGGTCGAAGGTTCTGGGGAAGGAGCAGTTGTTCATTTCAGAATATCTTGTGCACTATGAGAATCAACTTGTCGCTTGTGGTATCGGAGTAGATATGATTACGGAGACCACGAGATAATTCTCGAATTAACGAGACGGTTTTTCCGAACTGTTCCTATATGCGAGTGTTGTACCTACATATGCATAATGTGTTTATAGAATCCATAATTTTCCAGGATATATTATTCAATTCTTCAAACCTCGAAAACTCCATTGTTTTAAATGTTTCTATTAATGAACATATTTAATCTATAGAGTGTCCCAGATACTTAATACTTTCCACCTGAATATTTCTTTTAATATGAAGTTTTGAGAATATTCGAAACGCAGGTCGATTTTGAATTTCCAATTTCAATAAACAATTTCAAATTGAAAATTACAAATTTCTCTCTCAAATGAGAATATCGAAAATATCTATTTTTGGAATTATTCTCAAATTAGAAATCGACCTACTTTTGGAAATTTTTTTGAAAATTCACTTTAAACGATATGTTTATCTGGGACACCCTGCATAAAAGTGCCAGTGATAGGTAATGAATGGATTTGATGAGTTTGAATATATATATATATATATATATATATATATATATATATATATATATATATATATTATATATATATATATATATATATATATATATATATTATATATAATATATATATATATATATGATATATATATATATATATATATAAATATATATATATATATATATATATATATATATATATATATAGAAAGCAGAATTCTTCGTGTTATCGAAACACGTTCGTGGCAATAAAGTCAAGTAAACTAGGACATTTATTTGAAACTAATCAAACAAACCTCCTAGCGGAGCTGGTTATACGAGTTCACGAAACATCGAATTGCCTCCATATACCTTGGACGGTGTATGTTAGAAACATTAAGTTGTTTATCACAATCAATGGACATGATAGTCTGTTTCGCCCTTATTTGGGGCTCATCAGTATCATCCATCCATCGAAAGTGATAACCAACCAAATATTTCTAACGGCCTTATATTTTCCTTCATGTGACTATATGGCATATAAATATGACACAGCGCCGCCAGTCGGAAACAAATGAACCACATCTTACAGATAGATGAAAACATTTCGGCAACGTGAACTCGTACGTCCTGACACCCGAAGGTGGTTACTATATTCGCTAAGCAAGAGTAAAGTTGCCACATCAAATCGATGTAATGCAACATTTACACACCGCCATATAGTCACTTGAAAGAAAATAAGGCCGTTAGAAATATTTGGTTGGTTATCACTTTCGATGGATGGATGATACTGATGAGCCCCAAATAACGGCGAAACAGACTGTCTATTATTTCCATTGATTGTGATAAACAACTTAATGTTTCTAACATACACCGTCCAAGGTATATGGAGGCAATTCGATGTTTCGTGAACTCGTATAACCAGCTCCGCTAGGAGGTTTGTTTGATTAGTTCCAAATAAATGTCCTAGTTTACTTGACTATATATATATATATATATATATATATATATATATATATATATATATATATATATATATATATATATATATATATATATATATATATATATATATATATATATATATATATATATATATATATATATATATATATATATATATATATATATATATATATATATATATATAATTTATATATATATATATATATATATATATATATATATATATATATATAATATGTTTATTCATACATTTGCGATAATTTAACTGTGATTCAATCCACCAATTTCGATAATAATTTCATAAAAATTTTTGGTATTCTTTTTATATATATATGTAACAAAGAAATGGAAAAAATATTTATAAAATTGTTCATGAAATTGAATTGAAATATTCTGTTGACTAAACTATTCAAAAAAAATTTCATTTTCTAGAATTCCTGAATAACATATTAGCGTTTCGAAGATTTTTATGAAATATTTTGAATAACTTTATCAATTGATATCAATAAAATCCGTTTATATTGATTTTTCAAATTATATCACTTCGTCATTCAGAAAATAAACTAACAGCATTACATATTTGAAAACAGGAAATTTTCATGAATATTATTCATATTGAAATGCCCCATCTGTTGCTTTTATTATTCATATCATTATTATTGAAAAGCGCCACGTTCCGGGGTTGGTTAAAAGCACGTTCTTTCATTTGAATGAAAAAGGGCCGCATACGAATTCTACCTCAGCATTTCATGTAGTTAAATTATAGGTATACACTGAGTTGTACGACGTATGTGAATAATAAGGCCACACGACAGTGCTTCCAGTGTAAAGATGTATCATTAGAATAATTTCGAATGGAACATTAACATGCCTAGAATTTGGTATGTAGGTACTCGATTTGATAGATAGGTTTATCGTTTCTATTACAATACTTAACGACATGTCAAAGGTATTTCTTGTTTTCTAGGATTTGTTGAGATGTAAACATCTCTCTTTTTTATGATATGTGAACAAAATATTTTAGATATCTATATCACAAAAAATGTTCAAACAATAATTTGGAAAATTACTAAATGTGATTCTTCGGTACCGAATTGTAGAAAGTATTTACTCAGCTTTTCCTGAAAACGCATTTCTGATTTTGTGTGCTAACTATAAAACAAAATATTCCATATATTGACGTAATTGTTTTGTTTCAAGAAGAATATTGTTTCAGGGCGTTCAGTTGGCAAGCATGTGATGCGCCGCGATGCCCACTCTGTCTGCGGCTCCTGAAGTGAATTCAGGCGGCCTCTCTGAGCGGCAGAACGTCACGACTGAAGACGCCGCCATGAGCCCTGAACAGGAAGCTAGTCCTCCGCCTGCAGCCCCTGGAGCTTCGCCTCCACCTCAACCATCAACAAGACTGCCTTCTCCTGCCATGTCTCAGACTATAGATGCTGCTAACAATTCTGATGTTGAACAGTTTGCTGGAAAAATCGTTTACAATCCAGACGGTTCAGCGTACATTATTGAAGATTCGGAGAGCGACAGTGAAGCTCAAGTTAATCTTCCTGAGGTGGTGCCACCCCTACAAGCTGTTTATATCTCACGTCTCCTCAGACAGACTACTCGTGCCTCCGACCTTCCGGCCGTGCATAGCTATCGAGTGGTTTCTCTCAGAGACGCTAGACCGCCCCGACCGGCTTCCGTGCCCATTAAACCAATCTTGATGTGCTTTATGTGCAAACTATCATTTGGCTTTGCGCGCTCGTTTGCAAATCACGCGCAGTCAGAACACGGTGTGACTCTCAAAGAAAACGAACGCGAAGTTCTTGCCGCTGATTGTTCAGCAATATTGCAATGTGTTGGTGCCGAAAAACGCCCTATGGTATCTCTATTAGAGCCTCTCGGTCCAGCTCCATCGCATGACAATCATGGATCTCAGATGATGTTGCCATACGGACAACAAGAAGGACACCATTCGCCCGTCAACGATACTCCTCCCGGTTCTTCTTCACGAAATACCCCCGGAAAATCTCCATCTCCCCCATTCGCTCCACCTCCGGCCTTTATGACGGGTACGACGATCGGAGTTTGTCCTGAGCACTTGCAGGGAAGACCTTCCGGTGTCGAATGTGCGCGTTGTGAAATGATCCTCGCATCAGGAAGACTTGGACCTGCGGGCCTTGCAAATGTTCATAGCCGCAATTCTTGTAAGACTTTGAAGTGCCCAAAGTGTAACTGGCATTACAAATATCAGGAAACGTTAGAAATACACATGAAAGAGAAACACCCGGAAGCTGAAACTAGCTGTATATATTGTATAGCAGGGCAGCCTCATCCACGATTAGCCAGGGGTGAAACATATACATGTGGCTACAAGCCTTACCGATGTGAAGTGTGCAATTACTCAACTACCACCAAAGGAAATCTCAGCATTCATATGCAATCTGACAAACATTTAAATAATATGCAAGAATTACAAAATGGAGGTGCGCCAAGTGTTGAATCACGTCAGTCATCTCCTAAAGCACCACCGTTACATCATTCACCAGTCAGTAGTGGACACAAACCGAAACCTAGTTTTAGATGCGATGTATGTAATTATGAAACTAACGTTGCCAGAAATTTAAGAATACACATGACTTCGGAAAAACACACGCACAATATGCTTGTTTTACAGCAAAATGTAAAACATATGCAAACATTGTCTGCCTTGCATCATCAACCACAACAGCATATGGAAAGTTTGTACGGTATGTATCCAGGACTTGGAGATAAACCAGAAGCTGCATTGGCAGACATGGCATACAATCAAGCTTTGCTAATTCAAATGATGACCGGTGGTCAAATACCAGGCCATGCGGCTCCTTCTGATATGGGCCAGCATGGAGATTTAGGTCTTAATCCGGAAACGATGGAACCTCCTCCAGAGCCAGCGGATTCTGACCCAGATAGAACCTACCAGTGCTGTGTTTGTAATGTTTTCACTACTGATAGTTTAGAAGACCTCGGAAGACACTTGGCACTAGACAGGACGAGATTGCGTGAACAGGAGATCTTAGCCGTTGTGGCTGGTCACTATGTTTGTAAATTATGCACCTATAAAACCAATCTCAAAGCTAACTTCCAACTACACTGCAAGACTGATAAACACCTTCAAAGACTACAACATGTAAACCACGTGAAAGAAGGAGGTCCACGGAACGAATGGAAACTAAAATACGCTTCTGCACCCGGCGGAGTACAAATACGTTGTAATGCTTGTGATTACTATACAAATTCGGCGCACAAATTACAATTACATTCTGCTGCTGGTAGGCACGACGCTGGTGTAGCTCTCCTCAAACACTTATGTGAGCGATGTTCAATGCTCAGGCACGATCAACCTCGCGTTTATCACTGCTCTCTGTGCGGTTTTTCGACCACCAATAGGCTACCTCTTCTACAACATGTCAGATCTCTCAAGCATCTTCATATGGAACAATTACATCAACTACAAAGACGCACCGAAGGCAAAGATAATTCACCAGAAATAGGAGAAGTGTTTCATGTAGTTCCTGGTCCTGGTGAGCAGCAACAACTAGAACATACTCCAGGTAATTTATATTGCATTAATGTAGTATGCTGAATACACTTGTGTATAACAAATTGTTAATATAAGAACTTTGTATAAAAGTGTATAAATCAAATTTTATTTTAAAATAGCAGAGCGCTTTCGACTATCGTCATCATCAGCGCATCTTAGTCAGGTTGTTGATGTCTTCCTGTTACCTGACTAAGATGCACTGATGATGACGATAGTCGAAAGCGCTCTGCTATTTCAAAATAAAATTTGATTTATACACTTTTATACAAAGTTCTTATATTAACAATTTATTTATATTTCAAGCAATGAATTTATGAATTGTATACTATATTATGGGCAGTCTGTAATATCTCTATGGTATTTAGACAGTTAATACCTAATGCGTTATATAATAACTGTTTTTGAATTGCGGTATACGCGACGATTATCTAATTTTTTGTAAACATCGCTGACTTTTGTTTTGATTTACTAATGACAAGTTTGAAAGTACTCTTTGGCAGCATATTTTTCTAAAAGTTATTGTGCCAATTCAATGTACCTAATCTTCAAGGTAAACTGAGAGTATATGAAACTCTGTGAGAGTACGTTTAGATAACACACTAAGAGTTACAATGAATGAATTCACTTTTATAACGCAGAAGATGAGGTATATTTTAAAAATTCATTTATCAAAGATATACTGCCATATTATGTCTATAATAAATGATCTAAGATAAGGCTAAATCAGTGGAAATATTTCATTATTTATATAATACGATTTAAAGTCTTTTTATTTCAACTTTGTGCAAACGTGATTCATGAAGAATATTCAGCGAATTATATGAATTGAATTAGGTATTTCACTACAACCAACATATTGACTTTAATCTATAAAGCACTTGATAAAATATTTTGGTTATTAAAAATAAAATATATACTTAGCTTTTTATTTTACTATTATATCTTGAACAAATGTTTAGTTAGTTACTTTATTCTCATGAATATTGAATACTGAATTGAAAAATGTTTTGATTTCACTCAACTATAGTAGCTTTTGATATGGGGGGGATAAGCGAAGTCTACATACATTAAACTTGGAAACTTGATCTCGCAATTTTTATAATCTAAAATTTTCTCAGTACTTAAGTTTCTCAGTACTATTAATTACCCCGAGGCGAAGCTAAAGGGGTTATAGTCTCACGACAAATCTGGCCCGATTTTAAAAATTCCAACGGATATCGATAAAACACATATTATTTCATTAGGGAATTTGAATTTCCAATTTTTCCCAACGAAGAATAAAAAAATATAACGTTTTTACCCCGAGGCGAAGCTAAAGTTGGGATCTGGTCCGATTTTAAAAATTCCAACGGATATCGATGAAATACATATGATTTCATCAGAGAAGTTTTGTTCCAAATTTTTTCCCAACGAAGAATAAAAAATTATAGCGTTTTTCAGATAGGCATTACGACATGCGCATGCGCCAAGGTCGATATGTACGAAGTCCTACAAAACATGCGTCGAAGTGCTCTGTGTGCCACGGTAACCAAGCGACGTTGATAGCTTCAGGTGATTCTGCGTCTGTGTCTGCTTCCCATCTTGTCAATTTGATTCATAATTTGCAGCAAAATGAGCCGAAATAGAATATTCAAATTCGACAGTCAATCAATGAATTTTTTTGCTAAATTTTCACGGATTTTATTCGTAATATCGACTTATTAATACATTTATTGCAATTTTCCTTCATTTCATTCGTAAAATCGACTTTCATTGTTATTTAATTTATATAATACATTCAAAAAATATTGACGACATGCACATGCGCCGAGGGGTTTTATCATTCCTAGTGCTACGCAGTAGGGTGTCCTTCATTTTTTCGTATAAATTTTAAGTACTAATTGATGGATATTAAAACTTGGATTGACTATGAGGTAATAATAGGAATAAACTTCATATAATCGACAAAAGTGAAGTGTACAAATTACATTACTAGTTTTTCTAATCATTGTTTAAGAAAAATCCTTTTCATACACTTGAATACAAGGGAATCTTGTCCAAACAATAAAAGATTAAGATTGGATTATTGAAATTACGAAAACACACAGAAGCAAATTAAATGAGTTAATATAAACGTAATAGGGTGGCACCTATCTTTTTCATCGACTCATTAGTTAAGTCATTAACCACAATCCGTCTATTCAAAAATATGTTGAAATTTATCAAAATTTACTACAATGTTTGGGATTTTCAGCCAATTATCAAAAGTAATTCTAAGACTGGGTACGATTTTCAAGTTGAGTGGTATTTACAACAGGCTGTAAAATTGCGGATAGGCTGAAAATAAATTGGTCATTAACAATTGGGAATTTTAGGCCATTAGCTCCAGAGATTTAGAGAATTTAGAATTTCCAGAAGGTCTAATCTTTGTACCTGTATGTAAAATGATGTTTATACAGTGTTCGGTCAGACCTGTACAATTCTTGTTATACAGCATAGATTTTTAAGGTTCATTAAATCAAGTACCTATCCTTGTTGCGTTCAGTTTGTTCTATACAAATAGCATCACAATCGGTACAATGGATTTGATATATGCCTTTCTTTTCACTCATCGTTGGGTGTCGCTTTATTATTGACTAAAAATTAACACTAATAAATAACTTTTCATTTTATATTATCATACCATGAAACCTCGTCGTGAGGTTATCCGAAATCTAGACACATGAGAATTTTTTCCAGTAGGATTACATAGATGCATTCTAACTTCTTTATTGGTTCAAAATTTAAGCATTATTGCAGCCTTGCATAAGGGTTATGAACTATATATTCTTTAAAAATCCTTCTATATCTTGTAGTAAAAAATAACAAATATGCGAACATAAAAGTTAAGTCCGAGACCACATATGTTTATTTGTAGATTTCCGGACTTCCACAGGGCAAAATAGTATCTGAAACATATCAAAATAAGCTAACAAAAATAAAGAATATGAACGTAGCAAATAACATAAAATAAAGGAAAAATATAATCAATTTTCAGTTAATTTAGCGTTTATTAAGTCTGGAAATATACAAATGAGAACGCATTGTCCAACACCTTCAAATATTTTTATAATACATATATTAATATTTTGAAACAAACCATTCGTTAACACTTACGAATTCTATGATTCACACAAATAACAAAATTGAGTTCATATTCTCATGGAAATATTGTATTTACGCAAATGTCATCCATTAGTTTCTGCACATTTGCGGGCTACCTGATTGCGTACACACGTAGGTACGTACAAAACTACAGTTTTGTCTTGATACATCAACGTGCATCCAAGAGTGTACAATCAATATAACGTTAAATCGCATCCACACATTCACACCTATACGTGTTCGTTGGAATGCGCATCCTAAAATTCAAGCGATTCAGAAAACATCAACGCGGCGCTCATCCGGAGTGTGCATTCAAAAACGTGGGTATTTTTGCTTCCACATTAACGCTATTGGTTGCACGTTCTTGGATGCACGTTGATGTGTTAAGATATCAATGCCCGTGCGTAGGGGCCTAATTTATTTCCAACTAAAATGTTCTTTGAATTATTAGCAGTTAATTCTCATACACTTTTTTTGTATTACCTATATTATTGCTGAAATATAGAAATACATATGTTTCATTGGACACTCATAAATGATTCACTCAAAAGAAGGTACCATTCAATTCAAGCATGGCCGTATAGCAATAGCGTGATACCAGGTTATTGTGCAATTTGGGGTTGTTGATTAACAACATGAAAGAATAAACGGTCACAATACAGAAATGCCGATCTCATTTTACACCCTTGGCTATGTTTTCTTC
Source organism: Cynegetis impunctata (assembly GCA_030704885.1). NCBI lineage: Eukaryota > Metazoa > Arthropoda > Insecta > Coleoptera > Coccinellidae > Cynegetis > Cynegetis impunctata. Next base: position 88,767 of record JARQZK010004370.1, read on the forward strand.
GCCCTACCATATGTCTTGCATAAATAATTATGGGGATTTTTTTTATGAAAGACGGGTATCCGTGTAATTAGGGAATATTTTTTTATTTATATCGAAGCCAGTTCGGTTGGGTAGGCGGGTATGATGCTGCAGGCCGATCGACACAATGGAGCAAACTTTGTACCGATTGTTCTTGTTGTCGCGACTGGAACGACGATCCTGACTCCTCTCTCTTTCCCCTTCTTCGCTCCCACTCTTTTCGTCTGTGTGGGGATATGTTTGACTTCTTTATGCAATTTCTGTAAGATATTACCACCCGTACCGATATGACTACGAGATCGATAAGTTTTTCAAATTAGAGAAAGTAACAAATTTTCTTGACGAAACGTTAATTGTTTAATAATGTCGGTTTTCTAACTAAAATGGCAGGTAAATACAATGAACACAGGCCAGAATAATTTATATTTATATATATATATATATATATATATATATATATATATATATATATATATATATATATATATATATATATATATATATATATATGTATATACAGGGTTCCCCAAATTCGATGGCCTATTAGAATCTGGAGAACAAAAGAAGTTAACGACATGAAATTCGGGCTATACGTATGAGAAGTTATGATCTACACTTGGAAAATATTATCATCATTGCAACGTTGCCAGATCTACGAGTAACTTATGCTCACTATGTTATTTCAAATGGCACACCATGTATATTTTAATATTTTTGTATTCTATGGAACATTTTGAAACTTTTTTATAGATCATATGACATACCTACTTTGAACCATTTCCAGAATAAAAATTATTTTTCGAAAAATTTGGCAAAAATATCTCCGAATTAAAAATTTATTTTTTCTCAACTATCACAGCTAGAGCCCTGAAATTTTTGTTAGAGAATCATATAAGGTTAGTTCAACACAATAAATTATGAGAGTCAAGGTATCTCATACAGGGTGTTAACAATATAATGTTATTTGGGTACAACATAAAAGTGAAATTTATGCATTAATTTCAAATGGGACACCCTATATTTATTCGCAGCATTCAAAGGAAGAACAAATTCCTCAACTGAAAGTATCATATAATATAATACCTATCTCTAGCGGTTCAAGACTTATGGGCAAAAAATTAGAAAAACTCAATTAGAACAAACATAACTTTTCATTCTAGGCCTGAGGGTTATCATGGCAACGCAAATAAATGTCACTGGTTTGCTCACCTTTAACCTCGAAATTTATTACATGTCAGGCATTCAAAAAAATACACACTCTAACCAGAAAGTGAATAATAATAATAATAATAACTTGGTATGCAATGTAAGCTGCTGTTTGCCAATATTGAGCGAAGCAAGCATTCTTTCAACTGAATTTGAGATTTTCAAAAATGATAGTCATGTCGTCCTTAAATAACACGTATGCTATTGATTGCCGTTTTATTTTAGTGAAACAAAAGGCCGTTCCGAATCTGCGATTAACATGTTCAATACATGTCCGCACATATGTGGGTCTATGCTCCTCTGTTATGACATAAACATAGGTGTTTGTGTCCTAGACATGTCCGCATTCAGGCAGGGCGCAGAATCGGACGGAACATACATGTTGGTTAAGGACGACATGACTTTTATTTTTGAAAATCTCAAATTCAGTCGCTTGCTTCGCTCAATACTTGCAAACAGCAGCTTGCATTGCCAAGTTATTATTATTATTATTATTATTCACTTTCTGGTTAGAGTGTGTATTTTTTTGAATGCCTGACATGTGCTAAATTTCGAGGTTAAAGGTGAGCAAACCGGTGACATTTATTTGCGTTGCCATATAACCCTCAGGCCTAGAATGAAAAGTTATGTTTGTTCTGATTGAGTTTTTCTAGGTTTTTGCCCATAAGTCTTGAACCGCTAGAGATAGGTATTATATTATATGATACTTTCAGTTGAGGAATTTGTTCTTCCTTTGAATGCTGCTAAAAAATATAGGGTGTCCCATTTGAAATTAATGCATAAATTTCACTTTTATGTTGTACCCAAATAACATTATATTGTGAACACCCTGTATGAGATACCTTGACTCTCATAATTTATTGTGTTGAACTAACCTTATATGATCCTCTAACAAAAATTTCAGGGCTTTAGCTATGATAGTTGAAAAAAAATAAATTTTTAATTCGAAGATGTTTTTTGCCAAATTTTACGAAAAATAATTTTTATTTTGGAAATGGCTCAAAATATGTCATATGGTCTATAAAAAAGTTTCAAAATGTTCCACAGAATACAAAAATATTAAATTATACATGGTGTGCCATTTGAAATAACATAGTGAGCATAAGTTACTCGTAGATCTGGCAACGTTGCAATGATGATAATATTTTCCAAGTGTAGATCATAACCTCTTATACGTGTAGCCCGAATTTCATGTCGTTAATTTCTTTTGTTCTCCAGATACTTCTAATAGGCCATCGAATTTGGGGAACCCTGTATATATATACAGGGTGTTTCTTAAGTACGTGTAGAAAATTAAGGAGCATGTTATTGACGTCAAAATAAGAAGAAAGGTTCTTATGAACATACTTATGTCCGCAAATTATTTGTTTCTGAGATACAGAGTGTCAAAGTTGAATTCTTCTTTTTGTTTTTTGTGAATAAATTTCAGTCATTGTGATATTCAAGTGAAATTTAGTATCCGGGAATATTTTTCAATGATTCAATTTTGATGTTAGTTTGTCTCTTTCGTGGGGGTGGCGCCACCTACATGTTTTTTCAGTCATTTACAATGTCATTACTTTTTTGGACGTACCTGTATCACGTTTTCTAGTAAGAAAATCGATTTTCCGAACATTTTTGTGTAGAAAAGATACTCTTGGTAGAGGTTGCTGCAAGCAACCGTTTCCGAGATATTGGAATTTGAAATAATAGATGCAAGCTATTTTGATGATGTTTGAATTCAATAATAGTTTAATCAGTTAAGTAAGTTATTTTTTTCAATTTCATTTGAAAATAGGATTTCGTGTTATAACAATTTAACACCAATAATAATTACAGTAATTGAGACTAAATAAGTTACTTATAAAAAAGAATTAAACTTCGACAATCTGAATCTCAAAAACGAATAACTTGCGGACATATGTTCATAGGAACTTTTCTTCTTATTTTGACGTCAATAACATGCTCCTGAATTTTCTTTACGTACTTAAGAAACACCCTGTATATATATATATATATATATATATATATATATATATATATATATATATATATATATATATATATATATATATATATATATATATATATATATATATATATATATATATATATATATATATATATATATATATATATATATATATATATATATATATATATATATATATATATATATATATATATATATATATATATATATAGGTACATCCAACAAAAACCCAGTAATCTTTTCTTCAAAATTCACAAAATTGCTTTGTAAATCTTGTAAAGATTTTAAATGAAATGCTTTTATCTGAATATATAACCATATCTGTTTCTTTATAAAGAACTCACGTGAAAAGCGAGTACTTATAACGATTCTCAAGCTTCCCAAGGTGATATGTGTACAGAACACATTTTTCCAAATTGGCGATAATGACCATTGTTCATTTTTGACAGTAATAACCTCAGAAGTTTTTTGAAATGCGTAGGTAATTGTTGAAACATTCCGAAATATGTACCTCTTAGGGATGGTATCTGTTTTTGTAAGACCGTTTAATGGCATGGAGTACCAGAAATGAAGTGAGGGTATTTCTGAAACTGTAATTTCGAGTTACTCTTTACGTATTGGCAAAGAGACAGGTATAGGAATCATTTACGGCATTTGGGTTTTACCTTGTTTTATGAGGCAGGTGGGGTTCAATATAGAATATAGATTATACAAAGTTATTTCAGAAAATAATTCCTGCAAAGGAAAAATTGAATGTATAGTTAGGTTGGAAGTGTTTAAAAAGCATTCACTTTCAAGTATGTATTGAACCAGTTCAGAGAAAATAAGTCGTTTATGTGGATTTTTTTTTAGTCCCTTGGATGAGATGAAAGTGTCTTGTGATTTATGCAAGTGAACATTATCATATAAATCCTCTATATCAAATCCAAACAACACATAAAACGTAAATAGCTCAGTATAAAATTGAAATCCTAGTCGGTGCCTGGAATCCTGAAAAATTCATTGAATATTCACAGCGAGGTAGTTTTGGCATAAATATTCATCTTCTTGATCTAATGATTTGGACATTTCAGTCTGAAATTATTTCTCAGAAAAGTCTACCTATAATTTCTTGATATAATAGTTGATAGAATCCGTCCGTAAATTCAAATTTAGTTTTGTTCGGCTTGATATAATTCTATGGAAATTTCTAGAAATAACTGTGTTTCAATCAACAGCAACTAGTAACGTCATCGGCGTATCGTATATGTATATAAATATATTATTTCATTTTAGTTTTATTTGAAATTTGAAATAAAAATGTAATATTGATAGTTAAAATAAAGTTTCCTTTGAATAAATGTTAAAGAACACTTGTCTCACGGCTTTTTCAAACACACTGGTTTATCTGAACATTTAAATTTTCATAATTTTCTTAGATATAAAACCAAAGTTTACTTCAGGTAATAAAGGCAATTGTCTTTACCTGGAAATTTTAGAGATAAGCACTTGCCATAAAATGAAACTCCCCAATTGTTAATGCCGAAATTGTATTCCATTTATTGCCGCTTTTAGAATCTTATGAAAAGTCTTGCAAGGATCTCTTCTAGGTTAGTCTCAATAATTTTCTCATTATCGAAACACGTTGACAATTTGTTTTATTTAATATTTAGTGGAACATTGTGCTAAGTGCGTTTTAACTATAAATATTAATATTTCATCATGTGATTAGAAATGTCAGTTATTAAAAATTGTTATATATAATTATAAAAGAAAAATTAAAGGTGCAGTGTCAGTGATACGCCTATTTGTGAAAAATAATGAATTGTGTTCCAAAACATCTGGAAGTTTCTGAAAACATAGGTACGCAATTATTGAAAAAATAACTTAGCCAGTTATGTAGAGATTGAAATTTTAATGTAGGAGTTGAATATTCATTATGAATATTGTTACTACATATACGAACATTTTCAATGAAGTCCCAAAGTCAATGAAGAAAGTGAAACTTTTATTTTGAATGGAGTTATTGAAATTCAATTCATGAAAAATTTTTTGTTAAACATGGAATTCAATATTTTAAGTGAGGAATATTTTCATCAAACTATGCTGTTTTTCGAAGCATTTTCTGAATCAATATCAAATTATATGTAAAATATTGCATAATTGTTAAATTTGAAATATTTAATTAAGTTAACAAATTGTATCGTAAGTTCGTAGTTGCAAATACGAAATTACCGTTTTCTACAGTTAATAACAAGTTGAAACATTTGACTTCATTGATTTTATTCGAGAATATACCTGTTCGTTCTATACCGGGTGTCCACAGAAGGTGGCTCGCCCCTATAACTTTTTTGTTTTCGGAGATAATGAAATGAAATTTAGAAGATCTGTTTAATGCATAAAACTGCATTTCTTGACAAGTAACTCAACTTCATGCAACTTCCGGTTTCACTTGGAGTTACATAAACTTTCGATTTTAAAATGGGACACCTGGTATATTTTCAGTTTTTTCGTCTCCTTATGACATTTAAAATACAACCATGTATCATTCGCTACTATTTGTAACCGTTGTTTCATTTTTTTTCGTAATAATTTTTTTTCTAGAGGCCTATAGATGCGCTCAAATGAATAATTTCATTCCTAAAATGGCCCTGTTTACCGTCCTGAAACGTAGATTTGTGGGCTTGGCTTTGGACTTTTTTTTTTCAGTTGTGTTGGTCACAGGCTACTCGATGATTTCAAATGTTATTTTAATCTCAATAAGATTCTTCATTTAAAGAAAGTTCTAAGGTTATGGGATTTCAGGTTTTTATTGAAAGTTTTTTTTCAACCTAATACCTAGAGTGCGGTATCAAATTAATCATAATAAAATTATCTTTTTTTTAACTCGACGAGCCACCAGGAAAAGAATAGTAATGAAAGTTTTAAAATCAAAGGTCACATAGCTGAAATATTTCGATCGAAAACAGTAATGTTGTATTTTAACATTTGAATATTTGAACGCATCCATAGCATCTAGAATAAAAATTTATTTTGAAAAAAAAAATAAAAATACTGTTACAAAAAGTAACAAATGATACATGTTTGTATTCTAAATGTCATATAGAGATCAAAAAAATGAAAATATACCAGGTGTCCCATTTAAAAACCGAAAGTTTATGTCACTTCCGGTGAAACCGGAAGTTGCATGAAGTTGAGTTTGTCAAAAAATACAGTTTTATGCGTTAAACAGATCCTCCAAATTTCAGTGTCCGGGTGTCCACGGAAGGTGCCTCGCCCCAATAACTTTTTTGTTTTCGGAGATAATGAACTGAAATTTGGAGGATCTGTTTAACGCATAAAACTGTATTTTTTGACAAACTCAACTTCATGCATCTTCCGTGGACCACCCGGTATAGGTACCCGTTACCTTAGGGTAAATTATATATATATATATATACTATATATATATATATATATATATATATATATATATATATATATATATATATATATAATATATATATATATATTATATATATATTAGTATATAATATATATAGTAATATATAATATATATATAATATATATTTATTATATACTATATAATATATATATGTTTACCTAGTTAAACGGGTACCTATACCGGTGTCCACGGGGCAAGAGCCTCGCCCCAATAACTTTTTTTTTTCGGAGGTAATGAACTTGAAATTTGGGAGCATCTGTAACGCCATAAAACTGATTTCTTTGACAAACTCAACTTCATGCAATTCCGGTATATATATATATTTTATCTATATATATATATATATATATATATATATATATATATGTGTGTGTGTTTGATATGTTTTTCCAAATCTACTTTTAAATATTATCCATCTTTTCTCTTGGCATTACAGTAATTTATTTCTTGGTATTTTTTCCATTGATTGAGGTACATATTTTTGGGGTTGAATCAAAAATATTAATTTTGAAATATTTGTTCTAAATACTGAACAAGGATAAATACTTCTATGATATTTGAAATTTCCAAAAATGTCCACGTTTAAGTTATAATTTTCTCACTTCTCGATATCCCCAAATTTTATATATGCTTAGTTATTGAATTCTTAGTAATCGCAAATTTCACACCTGGCTGACATTTTCAAATACCTACTGAGCTACATTGTATGAATTTTATTCGAATGCACGTACTGAATCTTTTTCGAAAATTGATTAGATTTACGACTCAGTCTGAAAATTTGTTTATTAATTGGTTTATAAAATGATTCATTTTTCTGTTGTGTTGTTGATTTCAAAGTGAAACAGCGTGGGAAATTGAATGAAACCATTTCTTCAGATAGGACTGGTGTATCATATGACATTGTTGATATAGATAATGAAATTCTATACCAAAGAATACTACGACGTTAATTCATTTAATAATCGTATTCGTATAATGATTTTAAGTTTGCCATTTCAGCTGCCCTTATCTTTTTTCTTAGTTTCCAGTCAAATCAAATTGTACGTGATTTTATATTGAATGTAAATTTTGAATTTTTTCTTTACATCTAAATAAAAAATGAACGAAATTACCCAATTCTAAAATAATCAAATGATACGATGAATGTAGGTTCTGAACTGAAGTTACAAATTTATAAGACCACTTTTTTGATAGTTAATAACAAGTTTGGAAGAACGACACGAACTGTTGATTTTCTTTATTTTATTTCATCAACGGACATACCTATATGCGATATCATAAAATGACATGTTGAACAAATGAATGTATCAAAAAAGCAGTTTACTGGTCGAAATTTGTCCGATTTCAATAATTATTTGGGTTTAAATTTGACCTGTTTTACACTGGCAGTATGAAGGTAAATAATCATTATATGATTTCTACGAAACTAGATCTTTAAAAAATTTAGTTTCATGTATTTCTAACATATATATGAATTTTTCGTTACAGACTTTCTCTATATAAACTATAATCATAGCAAATCTCATATTCTTCCGAACGTGCAATCTGCTTCAAAAAGGGATACAAAGTTTCCCTTTCACGTAATGATATACAGATATGTACTTCGGAAATATTGTCTTTTTTCAAGTCCCCTTTCTTTGTTCCAGAGCGGAGAGATAGCGTGAATTCAGAATTAAGTCAAGCAGACTCGACCAAAGAACAACAAACAAAAGTTGAAGTACGCGAAGAAAACGAAGAAGCGAACAATTCAGAGAGCAACATATCCCAACACGGTTGCCCATACTGCGAATACACCAGTGATTCGGAGATGCGCATTCAAGCTCACATTCTGGCGCAGCACGGCACTAGCGGCACCGCAAACCAAACGTACCAATGCCCCTTGTGCCAGGACTCGTTCAAGGAACGATCCAGTCTGGAACGACACGTCATGCAAATCCATTCGGTGAATAGCGAGGGCCTTCAAAGGTTACTGATGCTGGTCGATCAAAGCCATTGGTTAAATCACTCGTCGCGAACTCCGACACCGAATAACACGAGTAATCAGTTACCATCCAATACGACCGTATCGCCTAATTCCGCATCTTCCAAGGACTCCGCGAACCGTCTCGAGAAAAGCGATATTAGCGAAGCAGAACGCGAACTGATGTCGCCTACAAGCGACGATAATTCTGAACACGAGTCAGAGAGGTGCGGAACATGTTTCAGATCATTCAAGAATATCGACGAACTTTGTTATCATCAAAATGAGACGGGTCATCTCGAAATCAAACAGACCCCGAGCGGACCCGGATACGTGTGTTGGAAAAAAGGTTGTAATCAATTTTTTCCTACCGCCCATACTTTACAAATGCATTTCAAAGACTGTCACGCAAAAAATTCCATCTCGAATATATCGGTATCCGAGAAACATGTGTACAAATATCGGTGCAATCAGTGCTCGTTGGCGTTTAAAACGTTGGAGAAATTACAGTTACATTCGCAGTATCATATGATAAGAGACGCTACTAAATGTGTTTTGTGTGGACGTAATTTCAGATCGTTAGTGGCTCTTCATAAACACGTCGAAAGCGTTCATTCTGAACTCACCGATGAAGAATTGAACACTTACAAGCATAGTTTAATGAACAATCCGCTTTTACTGGCCGGTTTACAAGGACAGGTGTTGGACAGTTCAACTAACGATTTATTAAAAAAGGAAACTATTCGTAACATTGATACCGAAACAATCGATTGCGACGAAAGTAAAGAAATGAACACCAGTCACGATGATAGTAATCAACAGGACGGTGAAAATTCAGACGATAGTATAATTTACAAAGACCAGCAATTCTTGGAAGACTACCTGAACAGTCAAGCGATCGCAGAAGATAGTTACAATGATCCCAATAGAAAATATAAATGCCACCGCTGCAAAGTAGCTTTCACAAGACAAAGCTACCTTACCGCCCATAATAAAACCCTTTTGCACAGAAAAGGTGAGAAATTAAGTTATCCCATGGAGAAATACCTGGATCCGAACCGACCATACAAATGCGATGTATGCAAAGAAAGCTTTACTCAAAAAAATATACTTTTGGTTCATTATAATTCAGTGAGTCATTTACACAAATTGAAACGTGCGATGCAAGAACAACAAAATAATAATAATAATCCTCCAATGTCGCCGATCACCGGTACCCAACCACAAAATTTAACTTTAACACCGAAAAGCTCGTCTTCCGAAGAAGACGATAAAAAGCGATACCGATGCAATATATGTAAAGTGGCTTACACTCAAGGAAGCACACTCGATATTCACATGCGCAGCGTTTTGCATCAAACACGAGCTAGTAAATTACAAGAATTAGCTATGACCGGACAAATAGATCTTTCGAAACCATTAATAGAACAACCTGAAGCCATGCAGTCTCCGAAACAGAACAGCCCTACTCCAGGTAGTGGGGACAAGAGATCTCCCACCCCTGTATCGCCGGTGCCCGGTGCAGGTAGTCAGGGGATGATTGCTTGTCACAAATGCGGTTCCTTCTTTAGTTCGCAAGATCAGTTGAGTACGCATCAACAGTTGTACTGTCTGTTTACGGCGCCAATGGGTATATATCAGGGCCAAGAGCCGATAGGTTCAAGCCAGGGTAAGAGTCCGCCCCCTATCAATGAACAAGATTCGATGAAATTAGGTCAACCAAAGAAAAATACATCGCATATATACAAAAGTTTATTAGAAAGTTTCGGGTTTGATTTAGTAATGCAATATAATGAAAGCCATCAAAGACGGCAGCGAGTTCGAGGGGATGCGGGTGAGGAGAAAGCCCAGCCGACGTCGCCGTTACCCGCCACCAGCGCGCCGGAGGACCAATCAGACGTACCGAAGACGGAAGAGGACGCATCCGAAAACGACTTGCCAGAAGTAAGTAAATCGACGTGTCAACATTGCAATAAAGAGTTCTCTAGTGTGTGGGTTTTAAAATCACACTGTGAAGAAGTACATAAAGATTTAGTGCCAATAGAATACTTAGAAAAATATGCTCAACAGTTCAAGAGCGACTACGAAAAGAAATCCGTGGTGGTGACGGCGGCGACCTCGTCGACGCTAAACAGTGACCCGAGGGTGTCCACTCCGACCACTTCCAGTCCGGTTGCTGAAGTCACTCCCGAGAAGGAAGAAGATGTCAAGGAGATCGTCCAAGCCAAAATTGAGCTTCAAACGCCTCCCGAAGCAACTTCGACGGCGCCCTCGACACCTACGTCATCTACGACGCCCGTTAGCAGCACCGACTCTTCGGCGCTACCGGCAAATATTCAGGCGATGATTGCACAAAGTATGGCACAAAATCCTATGGCGCTGGCGCAACAAATGTCAGAAATGCAAGCCGCCCTTAATGTTATGCAATTACAACAGCTCAATTTCAATCCCATGATGCAAATGATGGGTATGGGTTTGCCGTTGGGGTTGAACGCCTTGGCGGCGATGAACCTTCAACCTCCACTAGTTCCTCTGATGATGCCACCGCCACCTTATGATCCTATGTCGCAATTTGGTCCACAAGATCAAATCATGAATAAACAAGCTTTAATGCAACAACAAGTGGTGAGTGATAATGTTATTTTTGTTCTGTTCTATAATTACTGAAATACATTCTCAGAATTCCTAAAGATATATATATATATATATATATATATATATATATATATATATATATACATATATATATATATATATATATATATATATATATATATATATATATATATATATTATAGTATATATATATATATATATATATATATATATATATATATATATATAATTATTATATATATATATATATATATATATATATGATTTTTAATTCGTCTTAATGGTTAATAGTAACTCTATGCCATAAATGTTATTTTTTTAATTCGTCTTAATGGTTAATAGTAACTCTATGCCATAAATGTTATTTTTTAAAATTCTTTCTTGACTTTTGTAGTACGTGCTCACATTATGTATATCACAGAACTGAAAGGTTCGACTTTGATTAGCTAAGTAGAAGTAGTTTTTCGATTAAAATAATTTGAAGAATGAAACCAGAAAGCATTTGAAAAAATTAAATTCGTTTTTCAATAGGTACTTCATTTCAATGACGAAAAGTATAATAGGCTTAGTAAGGCTGTTCTTTAACACTCGTGATTATAAAGTTGCTCAGGTATGTTTCCACTCTTAAATATGCAAATTTATTCAAAATCATTCAAAACACAGAGTTCAATGAGATATATAACTAACGCGATTAATATTCTCTTCATTCACTTTAGGCTTTTATTTATTCAAAAAGAATATAAAGCGAAAATATATATTTACAGTGAAGTAATAGAAGATACCTATTAATTTCTTGTTTCTCAGTTGAAGGTTAATGGGTACAATAAACTCATCAAAAAAAAAAATTGATTCAGGTACATTATTGGTATTATTGTTCTTGTGCTTAATGTGAAGAAGTCGACTTTATCCCATATTTTTATTTTGTTTGTAAACAAATAATAAATAATGAAAGTATCAATTATTTTAATAACAATTTAATTTGAAACTATGCTCTCTTATTATTCTCTAAATTGCTCAGAAACAATTATTTGAAACTCAAAATTTCTGATCGAATATGTGCTAAATAATTCTTTTCTCATTTGCGCCAATTGGCGGTAATTCATTATAACAATAGACAATATGGTTTCCCTGAATTAGAATTGAGAAATTCTGGTAAATAGTAACTAAAGGTAAGATATTTGTCTCTACCTGTTTGTTCCATAAACCTGTTCTTTCGTATTTATTGTTTTACGAGCATTCTATGAAACTCTCTTTACTACATTTGGTTATAGCTTTTGAAAATGCTTTACAATTGGAATATTACTAAGACAGCAATTCATTCCTCAAGAAATAATCTAAAGCAAAGTGATGATAAATATATATATATATATATATATATATATATATATATATATATATATATATATATATATATATATATATATATATGTTTGACTATTCCTAAAAAAAATTCAACAGTTTTCTCCCTAACTCTAATTTTCTTATTGTCTTTCTTTTATCTTCACATAACATTAATTTATGTCTACGTTTCTACCAATACGTAATGAAAAATGCTTTTGTCATTTAAAGTATCTGAAATTCAGTCTACGTAATTTCATTTACACAATTCTTGATATACTCAGTTTTTGTATATGTTATTCATTATATTTTCAGTAATCCTAAATTCGAAAATTTCACATCTTCCAGACAATTTCATGATACTAAGGGTTTAATAATGGTTTCACTTTCAAATAAGTAATACTCATCTGATTTGTGTGAATCACATTCAAATGCAGGTACTTAAATTTTAATCACAGTTAAAAAATGACCATGAGATCAACTTCTGTTTAGCAATTCAGTGGCAAAAATTGAAATTATGTATATTGTTTCATAATAACTGCTTTATTTAATGATTAATTTTGTGTCGTACTATAAGATATTCATTACATTGTTGATAATGAAATTGAGTCATTGAATTTATTTTATTTATTATATATATATATATATATATATATATATATATTATTTTGATGAACTATTTGTGCAGGATATTTTTTTCCCTTGATTTCTTCAGCAATTACAGGAGTTAGAAAGTGATGAACAAAATTATATTTCAAAATTTCAGACATCTCCCCACTAAGTTCGTTACTTTTTGAATTTAGAAACGAGAGCATAATTATTCTTACTTTCTTTTTATATATTCCCAAATATTGAAAAGTAAAGGAATAAATCATTCTGAAAACCGCTCCAATCTTTGTTTAAAATCAAAGTATTCGATAGTTTTTAGAATTCAGTGATTTATATATATATATTTATATATATATATATATATATATATATATATATATATATATATATTGATATTATATATATTGATATTAGAAAAACACATATTTGATTTTAACGATTACGATCAGTAATGTGTAACATTGTTCAGTTAGTATTGATTCTTCTTATGTGTTTAAATATGTTGAAACTATGTTAACTATGCTCAAATTTTTTTTTAATGTGTTATGTCGTTCATGGAATGACTAAAATTTTTCTGAATTTGCAATATTTCCTATATTTCACAACGTTTGTTATTATCTAAATAGTACTGCCGTATAGTGATAGTTGAAATGAAGATTCTCAGAATTCTTAAGTTTATTAAGTGCAGTTATTTGTATTCCCGAGTATTTGTGTGTTTGTTTCAATATTTGTGAGGTTTTTCCCGATATATGATTTTTCACAATTTGGACAAGGAATATCATATATTTTTTTTCATTTGTGAATGTTTCAGGTTTTAATTTGGTATGACCTTTTTTATAATAAAACACATTTCTGGAAGCGACATAATATAGATGATAACGTATGATTAAAACCGTGAACAACAGAGCAGATATAATGAAGTTTAGATACAATATACACAGACTTAAATTTGTTTAAACATAAGTATAATTAATATACAATAAAACCACAAAAATACACAAGTAATAAACCAGAAACATCCACATATGTAGCAGATAAAACCAACTACTAGTCAACTGAACTAAATTAAGTTACAGGTTTTATACAAATATTAAATACCCAAGCTAATTTCGAACAAAATTTTAAAACTTTTGCGAATGTAATATTTAAAAAATTGCCCCACATTTATTTATATGTTTTTTCCGAAAAGGTATAACTCACAACATAGATATTTATTTTTTAGCTTTTTGAAATTTAAAACTTCTTTCGTAATTTTGCTGCAGTAAATTATTTGTGGAAGTCAGGAATTTCGTGAACAAACGCCAACACCTATACGATAAACATTACTCATCACCTTATTATGATGAAAATTTTAGATGAATGAATATATATATATATATATATATATATATATAATATATATATATATATATATATATATATAATATATATATATATATATATATATATATATATATATATATATATATACATATAATATATATATATATATATATATATATATATATATATGAATATATATGTATACATATATATATATATATATATATATATATATATATATATATATATATATATATATATATATATATATATATATATATATATATATATATATATATATATATATATATATATATATATATATATATACATATATATATATATATATATATATATATATATATATATATATATATATATATATATATATATATATATATATTATATATATATATATATTGATGTGTTTGAAATATTTTAAATACTCACTGTATCGTGCATACAATTATCAGTAAAATAAAATTGTCTAGGATCTCCACGTCACACCCTTTATTTCAACTAATTAATTCTTATTCAGTGGTATACAAACTTAATTACTTCTTAGATCGTTCGTTAAGGATTTACGTTTTAGGGAATTTTTTGTGACCCGAACGCTCTAGATCACACATTCAAACTTATAATTACTTATTCTTAGATCCGACAATTATTAGAGGCTGTCCAGATCCAACGGTTGATTATTTTAATTGCTGTTCGTATGTTGTAGCCTTGCATTGTGATAATTATCGTAATTGATTTATTGCCAATTTGTTACAATTTATTGAGCCCATGTATTTACTAGTCAGTTATTGAGAAAGTATAAATCTCTGTAATATTGACATTGAAATAACGTACAACAATTTAAGTCCTGTATTGTTTTGATCTCCAGGCCGTTAACGCCGCAGCGAACCAGAAACGTGCAAGAACACGCATAACAGATGATCAGTTGAAAATTTTGCGAGCTCACTTTGATATAAATAACTCACCGTCGGAGGAGCAGATTCATGAGATGGCATCACAAAGCGGTCTTCCGCCTAAAGTTATAAAACACTGGTTTCGCAACACACTCTTCAAAGAGAGACAACGTAACAAAGACAGTCCGTATAATTTCAATAACCCACCATCCACCACACTGAACCTAGAAGAATATGAGAAGACAGGTGAAACTAAAGTTATGCCTTTGAACAGCTCGGGCAGCAGCACCGAAGAAACTGTAAAACCGACGGACACGATATCAACGCCTCAACCAGAGATTAAAACTGAAATCAAGGAAGAGATAAGTGACGACTACCTTAAACAAAATGAAGAAAGATTGAGTGAATGTCCTGATGATAAACAAATCTTGTTTAATATTCCTTCAAACATACAACCTCCGCCTAGCCCCGCCAACTCGATTGCTAGTTCCGAGAATATGAGTAGTATCCATATGTCAACACCAAGCACTCCAAACAACATGAATTTGACATCTATGATTGCCTCTCAATTAGGAGATACCATAGCTACAAGTACTCCAACTCTAAATCAACTTTCATCAGTCGCAAGTCACCATGGCATCACTAGCCCAATGTTACCACCACCAAAACTGAATCAGCAGAACTTTCCTAATCCGAGTAATCTTCAAGGAATGATGCCCTTAACCCCTAATAGATGCATGAGCCCGAATAGGGATTATAATAGTCAAGGATCAAATCCTGGATCATGCGGATCTTCTGGTAAACGTGCAAATAGAACCAGATTTACTGATTATCAAATAAAAGTTCTCCAGGAGTTTTTCGAGAATAATGCGTATCCTAAGGATGACGATTTAGAATATCTTTCAAAACTTCTTAATTTGAGCCCCAGAGTAATTGTTGTTTGGTTTCAGAATGCTAGACAAAAGGCACGAAAAGTGTACGAAAATCAGCCAGCAGTTGAGCCAGCACCAGGAATACCCGACGAAACGGGCACAAATAGATTTCAAAGAACACCTGGTCTGAACTATCAATGCAAAAAATGTCTCTTGGTTTTTCAAAGGTATTACGAACTGATTAGACATCAGAAAACGCATTGTTTCAAAGAAGAAGATGCTAAGAGATCAGCTCAAGCTCAAGCAGCAGCTGCTCAAATTGCTGCAGTTTTGAGTTCAGAAGACTCTAACTCCAGCACTACTGGTGGGGAACAAACTCACCAGCAGCAACAACAACCACAGCATCAACAACAATTAATGCAAAATCAAAACACCTCGAATTCTTGTCATAGTCCAATGCATACAAATGCTTCCACTACACCAACACCCACTAGCGGTAGCTATCCGTTGTCTCCAAGTACAGAAACCAAGGAAGGTACATTCCAATGTGATAAATGTAACTTGGTATTTCCAAGATTTGATTTATGGAGAGAACATCAATTAGTACATATTATGAATCCTAATCTATTTCCATCGTATTCTCCTGACTCGCCTTTTGGAATTTTGCAACAACATGCTCAATTGCAGCAGCTCAATGCAAATCTTAACGACTTGACCAAAGTAACAGCGGCACCCAACATTCAACATCCATTATTGAATATGCTAAATAATGTAGCCGGCCAAAAACGTAAACTGGATGACTTCGAAGCTGAAAGTGATACTTCTGATCAACCCAAAGACAAAAGACTAAGAACAACTATTTTGCCAGAACAGTTAGATTATCTGTATCAGAAATATCAAATTGAAAGTAATCCTTCTAGAAAAATGTTAGAGAATATAGCCAGAGAAGTTGGATTGAAGAAGAGGGTGGTTCAAGTATGGTTCCAGAATACTAGAGCTAGAGAAAGGAAGGGACAGTTTAGGGCTCATGCCCAAGTTATAAATAAGAGATGTCCTTTTTGTCCAGCTCTATTCAAAGTAAAATCAGCACTTGAATCGCATCTCAGTACTAAACATGCCGATCAGTGCGCTAGAGGGGAGATAAATATTGACGCTTTACCAGACGAAGAACTCAGTATGGAATCTGCTCCCAGCATAAGTTCCGGAGGCAATGACAGTAAATTTCAACAACAAAGCCCTAATATGTTGCCTCCAATGTTTTCTCAGTTACCACCTCCAGATATAGAAACACTGAGGAAGATTTATGAAGATAATGTTAAAAGATATATGGGTGATCTACAATCCCACAATTTATCTTCGAATGGGGAAAAAAGTGAAATAAAGACTTCGAAGGAAGATGGAGAAATTCCTTTAGATTTATCAAAACCAGTTGATTTATCTAGACCAGTGAAAGTGATGTTTGACAACGACAGAAATTTTTGTGATGCCGGCCCCTTGACTGATATCAGTGAACGATCCTTAGGTGGTGACGAAAGAAGTGAAACGATGTCAGAAAATAACGATTTTTATGATGATGAAAGCAACCCTACTTCTCCTGCTAGTAGCACTCAAAGCAGTACCCCAAGATTACCAAACACCTGTCAAAATACTTCAGGAAAATATTCTAATAAGAGATATAGAACGCAAATGAGTTCGACGCAAGTAAGAATAATGAAATCATTGTTTAATGATTACAATACTCCAACTATGGCAGAATGTGAAATGCTTGGTCGCGAAATCGGACTTCCAAAGAGAGTGATACAAGTTTGGTTTCAAAATGCCAGAGCGAAGGAGAAAAAAGGCAAAGTTGCCATGCAAAAAGTTCTGGGAGGCGACTCCGACCCTAACGCTTTAATTCCCGAAGATTGTAAATTCTGCAACTTCAAATACTCCCACAAGTATTCCGTGCAAGATCACATATTCACAAAGGGCCATATTGGTAATGTGAGGCTGTACCTGGAAAGTATGAGCAAGGATAATGAATCGAATGAGTTTATTGCTCCACCCCCATTACCGGGAGGATCTGGTTCCATTTCCGCAGATTCCACAACGAATCCTCAACACCAGCAACAGCAACCGCAACAAGGGTTGAACAACAACAGCCATCTTCAGTTGTTGCAGATGGCAGGTATGCAAGTCTCGCATTCTGCATCCAAAGACGAACAAGAGGAAAACCAGGAAACTCTCTTCCAGCAGTTGTACGCAATTGGAAACAATGCCAGCTTTGGGTCCCAGAACCAGTACATGCACCACGCAATGTTCGGTACTAACGGTAAGTTTTTACTATTTTTACTCCTGTGACAATATTTTAATTATTTCTTTATTATATGGTTCTATGACACGCGAAAGTTACTGTTACTTCAAGCAACAATTGTCTGAAGATGTATAGGATCTCTGTCTTGTTTGTATCATTCAAATTGTATTGGACTAATTAACATTTAACATTTACTATTTAATCTCAATTACATTGCTAACGTGCGTAATAAACATAAAACCTCTTGGATGGCCCAAGGTATAAAAATAAGCTGAATAAGACTATGGTATTTCATATTCAGTTACAATTTATTTGAACAAACTTAATGAATGGATTTTCCTCCAGAAGAACTCAATAAAAATTTACATCTCATTCAATTTTGGGACAATTTAACATAATTTCTATAATAGACAGGATAAAATTGTGGTTAGGTCTGATTAATCACAGAAATTGAATTTTATTACTAAAACATTCTGAAAATCTATATTATATTATTACGTAAATAGAAAACTTTTTATCCCTCATTGCTCGCACGGAGGGTGTTCGGTTAGGCATATTTAAAGTTTGTATAAAGAAAGAGTGTGTAATTCTAAAATTTATACATAACGTGTTTATTCTGTTTGATTTCCAATTTATTTTTAAGAAAACTACTACCGGTTTCGACAACTAAGTCATATTCACGTGAATTAATCACAAGCAGATGTAGATAATCATTTAAATTTTTAGTCGTTTTTCCTCCTAAAATAATAGACTAGTACAGCGAATCGAAAGCCAAGTCAGGTACTCAAGTAATTTTTTTTATCCGTTTGAGACCTCCTGGATCACGGTGTTTTCTCATGTCGGATACATATAAGTATTATATATTTTTCTTTTTTTTTGGTACATAATGGTATCTCCAGCGGCTTCTATCACACCGAATGAGCTAAAATTTAGTATCTGAAATTTTTTTCAAAGCAGAAAGAAAGGATCAAAATTTCGGTAAATTTCTCTAACCGGTGCCATTTTCACGTAGGTATTTCTTTTTTTTTATATATTCCTGGTACATGTTGGCATCTCTTGCGGCTCCCATCAAACCAAATGAGCTGAAATTGGGTATCTATTATTGTTTTCGTAGTATCAAAATTTGGGTGAATTTTCATATTGACGCCATTTTTACGAAAATATTTTTTGTTTTTTCATGGTTTTTGAAAAGTTTCCCTACCCCACAGCATCTGCATATTGAACTAGAGGGTTGAAATTTGGTACGTGGATTGAATTCATGTTGAAATACGATCCTTTGTAGGTTTCAACTATTTTCATCAACCGCTCTTTACTTCGCATCTCCAATAGATCTAATAAGGTCGCAGCGCATCGGTCACCATCCAAACCTACCAATACCAATACTTCGCATCTCGATCAGTAGGCACGTGATGCCTAATAAGGGCTACTTTGTATGAGGTCGCCTATTCCTAAATCTTATAGTTTTCGAAATATTTGCAAATTAATGGTTCCTGGTTAAAAAAAATAATTTCCTGAAATTTTGTAATAGTGGGCGTGTGATGCCGTATTTGTTCTCGGCCAAGTTACCATGGAAACAAATTCCAAAGAGATGTCATTATTCGAAAAATTATTATATATAGTAACACATCATGCCAAGTCGTTTGAATTATACAAGCGAAGATTACCTGAATTTGTTTATTATTTATGGAGAGTGTAATAAAGTGATAACAAGAATATGTGATATTTTTGCTGCTCGGTATTCGCAAAAAACCTAGCCATCACCAAATACCGTTAAAATAATCACATTAATGACAAAAACAATTAGTAAACAAAACTACTTTTTTAGTAGATGTTCGAATCGTTATTATTATTATTATTATTATTATTAAGTTGAGAGTTAAGGTCAACCTATAAACTCAAAAATATAAACATAAAATTGAAACTAAGAAAGAATTCGAGAAGTGTTACAAACATATAAACTGAGTAACAAATCAAATGAGCTGTAATTGAAACTAAATTTACTTTACTTATATTTATTAACGATGAAGTTCAGACCATCTATCCAGAGAGTTCTTGAAGGAATTCACAGTTTGCGATAACACAATCTCAGAGGGAAGCCGATTCCAGATTTCGAAGACTCTGTTGGGGAGAAAGTTGCTCCTCACTGTTGTCCTGAAGTTCTCTTTGGCCAGCTTGTAGCAGTGTCCTCTCAATGCCCGATTCTGATTGAGTGGAAAGAGGTACGCCATGTCTGCACCGAAGAGAGAGTGAAGCGCTCTATATGTGATTATCAAGTCACCTCTCAATCTGCGTTCCGAAAAAGAAGGCAACTGAAACAACCGCAGCCTAGTCTGATAGTCCGGGCGAATTCTGCCAAACGGAATACGTGTGCTCCACCGCTGCACGGATTCTAAGAGTTCCTGATCTCTGTTTAGATTTGCCCCTGAACTTTCAAACATTTTTCACACCTCCGGTATAATTCTTCGTGTGTTGCCTTTCTCACTGATTCCGCATTTAGATTTTCAAAAGCAGTTCTCACACGTTCCATACAGTCTTCCATCGTTGTAACTGGAGTATGATATACGCGATTCTTTATTATTCCCCAAATAGAGAAATCTAGTACTGCAAGATCTGGAGATCGGGGTGCCCAACGAAAAGGTCCATTGTTGGCTATCCACTGGTCACGAAACACCATGTCACCGTTATGTGGAGGTGCGCCATCATGCTGATAAAAAATGTTTCTGAGATCAGCCAGCGGTAAATTATCCAAATAATTATTTTGAAAATTTCGCAGAATGTTGAGATACCTCTCACCTGGAAGGTAATATTAGACTTATCTCTTTAATTCAACTTAAACACGTCTCTCAAACTTACCGTTCAAATTTTCTTGATAGAAATGAAGTGCAACAACGCTGTCATTTCTAATAGCACTCTTTACTTCGCATCTCGATCAGTAGGCACGTGATGCACTATTTTTTTCAAAAACACTATATAATTTTCAATTTTTATTACGTTTTGATATTGAAGCGTGGTTATTCTGTACGATATGCACATTGCGAATTTTTTTTTGATAAAATATATCATTTTTTAAATTTTATTTCGGCTTGCTATCAATGCGTGGTTTTTCAAACCATAATTTATTCCATTCGAATCGCATCTCGACGCGATGCACTGCTGCCCATTCGTTTTCTATCTTCTAAGAAGTACAGTAATTTTCGTTCAACAATGATCAAGACAAAATAAATTTATTTTTCATGTATATTAAGATGATTTTACATGAAATGAATAATTCTAAAAAAAATGTTTCGTAGAAAAACTACTAAGCTCGTTTTGCCAATTTTATAAACGATGTTCGCGAACGTTTTTTGGGTTTATAGTGCCAATTTCAAGCTCATAACGTTCTCACTTAAACATTTCCATGGAGTTTCGACCCTAATTAATTAAAATTTGCTAAGCACAGCTACGTTTGCCCACTAAATCTGCAATTCGTCCACTAGTAGTATCCATACAATCACTCTTCCCGGTAGTAGCTATTCTGTACTAACTCGTATCTCAAACTGCGAAATCTAGGGTGGTTTATCTTGCCAATTTACCATTATGCGGTCGGTGGTGTACGCCAGAGGGGACTAGCGCGAATTGTTTTTCTAGAAAATGAGAAATGAGGGATTAATATTTCAGTTTTCTCCCCTTGGTGTTTCCCATATGAATTCCTAATAAGCCGGCGAGGATACACAGGGCCGCACCTAATAATACGAAAATGAAATATTACATTCTGAAATTTATGTGAATTTTCATTTCGTTATTTCAGCAGCAGCGTAACCTGCATTTTGAAATATTTGCTCTGAAATGAAAAAAGATTGTCTGCTTTCAAATCTTGAATTTGATTATCTATTTTTCTATTTCAAAATTCTAATGAAAATTTATGTTATCATTGAACAAGGATCGTTTTTGTCAAGCCCCTTGCACACACAGAAATAGAACAAACACTAAAGCAAATATATATATATATATATATATATATATATATATATATATATATATATATATATATATATATATATATATATATATAATAATAAATATATATATATATATATATATATATATATATATATATATATAAATATATATATATATATATATATATATATATATATATATATATATTTACTCCATTTTTCTTAGCAGTAACAGGCCATTTGAATCAAAAAACCGCGTCGTCATAAAATTCGTGACTATTTCAAAACTTTTGTTAGATTAAAGAAAAATAGAAAAGCATTGTATACTCGAAATTCCAACAAAATTAATATTTTGATGAATACTTTTCAATATTCTATTATATATATATTTCCTTCTTCGTGAATTTTTTCTTTTATCGAAAAGTACGTTTAAAAGATCAATCAAACATTTCTTTAATTAAAATAAACCATGCCGAATTTAAAAAATGCGGCAACGGTTATCTATTTTTTCTGTACGCTATTCCGGATTCGTATTGTAAAAAAATAATTGTTTTTATGCTTATTAGTTCTGCGAATAAAAGACAAGGAATTATCGATTGTTATCGGAACGCTATCCATCCTGATACCCCATAAATCCGGTATCACAAAAGAAGTCGCATCTATAACTAATATCTGCATGTGCGTTCGTCTTTTTTATATTATCTGGACCCTCACAATCGACAATCGTTGGACGTAAAAAATAATGTGACCCCTGCCAGACTCATACTTTCGTCTTGTGAGTGTGTTGTTCTTTTATGGGGGAACGTTTAATTGCAAAATACTTTTGCCATTGATTTATTGTGATAGTTCTGCCAATTAAGCATTTTGATTTGCGATTTCGTCCCTGAAAGATTGAAAACTTCTGGGAATTGCTGTAGCAGTGGGTTTGCTAAGAAAATATGCATTGAATTTTTATGATAGAAGTGACAACTCCAAAAAACGTAATAAATAAACATTAAACTCAAGATATCAGAAACACTTTGGATTACTTTCAAAATTGAAACGTGTTCTTTAAAATCTATACTTATAGAAACAAGTAATACCGAAGTATTTTCTATCATATATGAAATCGATATTTTGAAAGTTAATTAATGGTAAATTAGTTTTTATTTAATAACTATAAAATATTCGGTACATTTATATCAGCGCCTACATAAGACCTCAAACAAATAATATCAACAGAACAATAATAATTACACACTATCACATAAAGTACTCGATAAAATAAGATAGTGTTTGCCACTTGCAAAATCTGTTGTTTCTGGATATATTATCGTAAATACCCCAATTCTTTTTGTTGTCTATATACTTGTCAGATTACTCAATTACTATTTCAGTTCTTGATTTGAATTAATTTGAATGTTCATATAATATAACTTATTCACCAATTTATATATCTATTCTTTTCTTTCGTTCAATTTCTTATTGAATTCACTCATAATCATCAATAAGTAATGGCACAAAATTTCTCTCTCAATTTCAATTTTTGTTAATCCTGTGAGAATTTTGCAAGAATCTATTCATAGTTTCGTGTAATATGCATTCCTGACTTGAATTGATGTGGGATAGTGTTTGAGAATTGAATTTTTCCTGCGTACTAATGATTATAATTTTTCATTTAATATCCATCGCTTCGGTCAGTTTAAGTAGTTTTTTAATAGTAGTTACATTTTTTAGTATGAATTAGTTCATTTCCATTTTTTTTCGTGGCTTCATACATTTCCACAATCGAGCTGAACGTTTGGAGTTAATTTATTTGCGAGTTTATATTATTATATCATTTTACCATTCTTGTACGACAAGATAGCGGTATAAAAATGCTGTCAACGTAAGGTCACGCCCGTAGTCGTTTAAATGAGTTGCTAATGCTCAATTAGCATAGGAACAATACAGCCATTAATTAGACGAAGGCATAGCGAAGTATGACGGATGAGCCGGGTGCTTGGCGTGGCCGACGTTATCCTGAGAACGTTCCATCAAATCGGGGTACAGGCGTTCTCGCCCCTATTAACCCGACGTCTGCAAACAGACGTGGATCGACACTGCATTCTAGAAGCTTTAACTTTATTTAATTCATCGTATAAATCATATTTTATATATATTAAACAAATATCAACTTTTACCAAAAAGAAATAGATACATGATAAAGAGAAGAACAAATAGGAATTAAACAAAATATATATCTATGTATCTATTCTTTTTTGGTAAAATTTGATATTTGTTTATACATATATAAATATATATATATATATATATATATATATATATATATATATATATATATATATATATATATATATATTTATATATATATATATATGAGGAGCAGACATTCTATATGCATTTTGTCCATTTTTACATGTTTCAAACCAAAGTCAATCTAAATACAAACAGCGACAACGTGAGATGCAGAAAGACTTACTAAATGCATTTTATTCCTCGTAAAATTGTAAAATGAATACTTAAAATGCCTTGGACTTTCTATGTGCTTTATGTCCCTTTGGGGTAGACAAACTAACAGCAAGTTGTCTTTGCGCTGAGGACAACTGAGGGAGATGTTCGACAACTTGGTAGAGACGGGGTTGTTTACGATATAAAAATTGCGTTGAATTTTTTTTAAAAAAATTGATGAAATCAGTGCTGCCAAACGAATTGTTATTAAGCAATCAAAAAAGACCGAAGAAACCGAAATTTTTCTCAGTTTTTGTGCTATTATCTTGATTTTCTTAACTATTATATTCTATAATAAAAACTAAAATAACACCTTTCTACATTCTTCCACATTATTAGACGCAAAACAGTTATGCCACTTTATGAAGTCATCCAAAATACATTTTGTACCAGAGTGACAATCTAAACACAGTTTGTCCAAACATGTTTTGACTTTTCTTGAGAGAGGAGCATTAATGGATTTTCCAAATGCAGTAATAACAATTGCTTTTTTTCTCTACATTTTCTGAAAATACGAGCTTTTCGTCAAATTACTTGCTAAACATATCACAGGTTTCATTCATTCGTGAAAACTACAATATATGGACAAAACGCATCTAGAAAGTCTGCTCCTCATATATACATTTCTTAAATTTCTTGAACCGTTTCAACTATATTCTAGGAACTTGGATTTTCTTGGGAATATTGGTTTAAATTGGTAGATAAAACTCCATTAAAATTTTGTTTATATTATTTTAAACGTTTCGGCTAACATATGTAGTCTTCATCAGCAATTTAGAAATTACTTAAATCACAAAAGGAAATCTTCATTATGACATTTCCACTTAACTAGACTTCTCAAAGGACATGAAAAATATATAAAAAACCTTCACAATACTTAAAAATAATATAAAATAGTAAGATACGTTTCATGGGCAACTTCGTTCACTCATCATGTCTTTATTGTAACTTGAAGGTTTTTTATATATTTTTCATGTCCTTTGAGAAGTCTAGTTAATAATGAAGATTTCTTTTTGTGATTTCAGTAATTTCAAAATTGCTGAAAAGACTACATATCTTAGTCGAAACGTTTGAAATAATATATACAAAATTTTAATGGAGTTTTAACTACAAATTTGAACCAGTATTCCCAAGAAAATCCAAGTTCCTAGTATATATATAAATATATATATATATATATATATAGAGATATATATATATATATATATATATATATATATATATATATATATATATATATATATATATATATATATATATTTATATATATATATATATATATATATATATATATATATATATTTATAACTCTTGATAATTATTAGCAATAACAGGCTGGTTTGAATCTTGAAAAAACTCGATTTTATAATAAAAAATTTGACGTTTCCACTATGATATTCGTAATGTGAAAATTTCTTTGACATTTATTGATTTAAAAATTGAAAAAACAGGGCTGCCTTAGTATATGCTATTCAGTTCAATATTAACATTTCAAAATTGTTATCACCAGATGGTAAGGGAAACCAAAGAAACCCTCACCTACGCAATGTTTGAAAAATAATAATAAAAGGGTACTATTTATCTAACAACTGAGAAAATGAGTCATGGGAAAACATTAAAGAAGTGGAGTAGAAATTATCGTTATAGACGGCTTATTATGGAAGCAGCCGTTGACAACGTGTTTCGGACTCTTTGGTCCTCATCAGAACGGCGTAGCCAAGTATTGGATTGAAAAATTTGAAGATGAAAAAGTACAACAAACAAAAATCCTTAGATACGGAAGATAATCACACAATTGTGGTTTATTGTCTGAACTCTCCGGTATGGGAGATTTGGTCAAACTTTGCCACGGAGGCGATTAATGCTATCCGAATAATAATATATATATATATATATATATATATATATATATATATAGTATATATATATTTTATATATATTTATATATATATATATATATATTATATGTCAGCAACCGTCATAGCTTAGAAGTTTTTTGAATATAACAAGAAAATCATATCATATTTATACATTATTATGATTATATTATGTTTCTTTCATTCCAAACAACAATAATAATAATAATACTTCAATAACATAACCTAATTTTGCTTGTGCGATTCCGAACAAATAATGTCAGATTATTTTATGCGGTGTCTGTTCGTTTATTTCTGGTTTTCGTCTTTTTAGTCGTTATTGTCCGGAAAATAATAGACTCTATTTATAATCAATAGTAGAGGGTTATTTGTATATCCTTTCTATAAATACAGGATCTCAATTTTTGAGGTTTTTTTCATAGCTTCTCTAGCGACCGAACAAAACTATCAAGATTTGGGTAAATTGATGCCAAAATACGTAATGTTAATGTTAGGGAAATACGTTTTGTACTTTGCAGCTTCTGCAGATGGACTTAGAAAGTTGAAATTTGTTAGGAGGAGTTAAGATAAAATCGTTTGTGGGTTTCAATTATTTTCTTTATCCGCCGCCATTGTAGTTTAGATATTTAATGTTTTTTATGTGTTGTAAGTTGCTCACCTCCACAGTCCCTGCAAATTGACTCAAAGGATTATGAATTTGTAAATAAGAAAGAACAAAAATGTGATGAAAATACGTCACGTAGCTGTGCTGATCACGTGTTTTTTCTTCTACTGGGTATAGTACACCTGTTCATTATTTTCGAATATATCCCACTTTATTATTAACTCTGTCGAAATAAATCCTAATTAGAAAACCTGTAAAAATTTGGTACCTACTTATAAAGTGCATTTTAGTGAGAAGATATTCAAGTTATTTTCCCCAACCTTTACCAAAATGTTTAAACATTGAAGACCTTTTTTTTAAAAATGCAAAATCATAAAATTAATTGAGTTAATTTCAACACATTGACTTCATCTCGCCAATAAATTGTGGCATGAAAAATCAATATTCACAACATGTGCAGCAAAATTCTTCTGAAATGATATTCTCGTTGCTATTCAATTTTTACCCTCAATTCGTAAAATATTCCTTATTTGTCAAAAAATCTGAGGTTTCCTAGTAAACAACCAAAGCGGGCCGCGTCAAACAAAGCAGATGTTTCAGTCACACTGCTAATGATAAGTAATCTCAGGTAGAGAAAACGGGCAAGCAGAGAGGGTCATTCGTATTCTTCACTGGATGCTAGATATTGGCTACTCCGTAACACCTGGAGGTTATATCCTCGGTGAGCCCGCAAACGGAACAATACTGCATGTTATATTGGGATGTGTAAATGGCGAAAATATACTGGAAATAACCGAAATAATCCTCTACCTGATCTGGAGAATTCATTGTTTGATTTTCGAAGACTATTTTAGGCCTGAATTGTTTTCCGTTCGTTAAGAGTCAACAATAACTGGTTTCAAACGCTGGAACTAAGGCCAAAATCTAGTTTTTCAATGAAACTTTATTTATTATCTCTGTAGGTATGGGGCCCAGTAGTGCTTGTCGCGAATTCTTCAAAATTTGGGTATATTGTATGCTCTTCTATTTTTCATGAATAATATACAAATATGTAAATGATGAAAAAAAAGTGATGTGTCATTTAGCATTTCATTACTCATCCAAAAAAGTAAACCGGGGTGCAAATTAAGTGACGAAAATTTTATATTTCTTAATTTTTTATCTTATTTAGTTTTTATTTCAAGAACTTCAAAATATGTTATATATTTAAATATATATATATATATATATATATATATATATATATATATATATATATATATATATATATATATATATATATATATATATATATATATATATATATATATATATATATATATATATATATATATATATATATATATATATATGTTTGTATTTTGTATTATGAGGTTTTTATCTTCGTTTTTGTTTGGTTTGGAATAATTTATTATTTTGTTTAATTTGAAATTTTTATTTTTTTTTGTTTATTATTT
The DNA here is from genome assembly GCA_030704885.1 of Cynegetis impunctata. NCBI lineage: Eukaryota > Metazoa > Arthropoda > Insecta > Coleoptera > Coccinellidae > Cynegetis > Cynegetis impunctata. Next base: position 117,675 of record JARQZK010004370.1, read on the forward strand.
CAGAGCTCCCGATGGCGCAATTAGGAAAATTATAGTATAGAAAGTTCCTATGGAAATTTTCATATCAAGAAGATAAATTTCAAAAACTAGTTCCTCTAAGATTAGTGAAATAGAATCACTTTGAACTTTTATGTGATTTAAAAATTATGTATTTGTATATTATTTATATTGTTAATAATATTATATTGTTTTAAATAAAGTTTACTTGGAGTAATTTTTAACTCCACTTTATACGATTTATATTCAAATTTTACTTGGTGTCCCCATAACTGCAGCTAGATGGACTCATGACTACGAGCAGTCAAATATATGATCAATTGGCATTGGGTAAGTTGGCTTGCTTTCAATTGTTTCAATAAATTTAATCTAGATATTACATATACATATATATATATATATATATATATATATATATATATATACATATATATATATATATATATATATATATGAATATATATATATATATATATATATATCAAATAGGTTAACGGGTTAATCGGATGTATTAAAGGCTGGTAAAAGTGTACTCTTATATTCTTTGTCAACGTTTCGGCTTCTAATTTAAGCCTTCATCAGGACTCTACAATAATAAGTTAATAATTAGCAACACGAACGGTATCAAAACAAGCAGGACTCGTGATGCTAATTATTAACTTATTATTGTAGAGTCCTGATGAAGGCTTAAATTAGAAGCCGAAACGTTGACAAAGAATATAAGAGTACACTTTTACCAGCCTTTAATTCATCCGTTCAACCCGTTAACCTATTTGATGTATCACGACCGGAGTTATTCTTTCTGATGTATATATATATATATATATATATATATATATATATATATATATATATATATATATATATATATATATATATATATATATATATATATATATATATATATATATAATTATATATATATATATATATATATATGTATGTATGCATTCGTACGTAATATTCGACGAATTGTAAATATGTTGCCAAGTATTCAGGATTGCGTCCCTTCCATGCTTTTGCTTTTCTGCAGATGTTTCGCTGGATAGTCCACCAGAATCTTCAGTTCCTCGTCGATATCGTCTCGCAGTAGACTTTCGACAGTCTAAGTCGTAAACTTATTTAATTATCAATTAAATTACAACCTTGTTGTATTGTTATCGTCTAATTCATAAAATTGTAGTATTCTATACTGATTTGATGAAAGGTTTTCATTAAATTCCAAAAATTGGTATATTACGAAAGTTTTACTTTGAAGACTTATAAAAGTGCGGTCTCTATTTTTTCGGAAACAAGCATTATTCTAATATTTGTTCGATAGATCTTTCTGCTCCATAAGATTATTCTTTTACGATGAGACTGAATATTTTCAATGTAATTTTTTTTTTTTTTCGAGACGGGAGTTCTGAAATTTTTGATTAATCCACAATTAAATAAATAAAAATTTAATTCATTATGGAATTCTGTAAGTTTAAAATTATTGTCTGCGACCGAAGATATTCAATGAGATTTTCAATTTAATGGGTTAGCATCAGTTTATAAGTATATCAGAGATACATCTTAGACTCTCCTTCATGAATAAAACTATTTGAATAGTCTGAACACTCACAAATTGACGCTAAATTCTTCATATTACTACTTCAATATATGTTCATATTATATACTTATATAAATATATATATATATATATATATATTTATATATATATATATATATATATATATATATATATATATATATATATATATATATATATATATATATATATATATATATATATATATATATATATATATATATATATATATATATATATATATATATATATATATTGCATCCTCAAATCCCCTTCAAATTGAAAATTTGTACGTACTTAGATTGAGTTGATGTTAGCCCCCATTTTGCGTCAACTTTTATCTCTAATGGCCTCAAGTTTTATGTGAATATTTCTTGTTTTTGAGGTTTCGCGGATTCAGTTGATAGGAAAAAAAAATTTTGCGGTTTGATCTATTTTCCTTAACCGCTGTCATTTTAATACAGAGATATCATGGTCTTTTGGGGTTATTAAGCATTTGCTCCCCCAAATTGAGCCAGGGAGTTGAAGTTCTGTACGCGAATTAAGTTGATGTTAGAGAAGTACTTTTTGCTGGATTTTATTATATTCTTGAACCGTCGCCATTTCAACGGATTTCTAATTTTTTCATCGGTTTTAATATTTTATTCAACTACTTAGCCCCTCCGAAGTGAGGCTTCGTGAGGCTTCTGAATTGATATTGATGACATATCGGTTAGTGTCCTACCAGTGTTTCCACAAAGCCAAGTGAGAATTATGGTACAGCGTTGCTAGAATTATCGATTTTTCTTCAAAATTATGTTACAATTTTGTTTTGATCTGTAACCACAAATCAGAAGACCTTTTTTTTGTAGGATTACATATTGTATTTCAGGATTGGGTAGCGATGATTTGCACACACAATCCAAACAATATTCCTTTTTTTTTTAGTATCACACATCTCGTAATTATTTTCAGGTACTTTCCATAATTATTTATATTTTAGTCGAAAAACCTCTAGGTCAAAATTATGTTACAATTATCGATTATGGTACAATTATCGATTGAGGACAAATTCGAGGAGAAATTATGTTACAATTCGATAATTATGTTACAAACGGCAACGCTGTGTCCTACTAACCGATATGTCATCAATATTTTGCATTCACGAATTGATCTGTTCAGAAATAGGGCATTTAAATTTTCATTTTACCTACTACAATTAACTCCCGTCTTCATCTAGAGCTCTTCCTCTGTATCTCGGATACTAGAACCAATTAGTATTTCAAGAAAATAGTGAATTTATTTGAACTTGCTAGTTAAAATCCTTAACAATATTATTTAAAAACAAATAATTGATTTTAACGGTTATTAATTTTTTATAATGGAATCCTTTCCAACTGAAATTTTATTGAAGCATAAAATAATAGTATGGCCGATGAACTTCTCAATATTCCTATGTCACACGAACTTCAATAAAGAATTGGATATAATAAAGCAGATTGCTACCAACAACGCGTATAATCCACAATTAATTGATGATATTATCAGAAGAAACAACTTTAATGTAGCAGTAATGTGAGTTATTTTAGGGTAAACCCTAAATATAATAGGTATAACAATTCTGATTCTCGAAGAAATGCGCCCCACTATTTGGTTTCTTGTTATAATCGTGTCTTTAAGGTACCCAAATTTATGTAAAGTGAGATACCAAGATGTTCGTATTCAGCTCTAGGTAATTCCACCATGTAGTGCTATTACGCGTCATAGATTCACTGATAGTAGTCATTAAAATCAAACGGTACTGATGCCTCTACAGCCTTTTGTAGTCGTATTTTATCTCATAAACTACATACTATTGCAATATATCGAAGCAAAGCAGTGCGGGAGTAGTTTTTCTATCCGTGTAAGACCTCCTAGACCTTGATTTATATATATATATATATATATATATATATATATATATATATATATATATATATATATATATATATATATATATATATATATATATATATATATATATATATATATATATATATATATATATATATATATATATAAATTTTTGATAATTATTAGCAATAACAGGCTAGGTGAACATTTCAAAAAGTTTTGAAAAAGCCACGAATGTCGTGGCGAAACGTTAACTTTTTAATAAAATCGAGTTTTTTTGAGATTCACCAAGCTTGTTAGTGCTAAATATTATCAAAAATTTAAAAACAGTTCACAGGCAACAACAATTCAAATATATATATATATATATATATATATATATATATATATATATATATATATATATATATATATATATATATATATAAATATATATATATATATATATATATATATATATATATATATATATATATATATATGTATATATAAAGAACAAAGTTAGTGGGTTTTTTGGTTCAGTTAAACAATCTTACGATTATATATTTTTTTATTTTTACTAACGTTTCTGTCTGTTACTTTGACCTTTCTCAAAATGATTGGATCAATATGTTACCATCACTAATATAAAAGGAGACTTGACAACAACTTATCGTTAATACCAAAACAGGCTTAACTCACCACAATTAAAAGCTTTTCACATAAATTACAGAATTACATTGAAAATTTATAAATACTACGCAAAACAAAACTTGACAGAGATCCACAGTAACAAATTTTAAAAATTTTTCGTCTACATAGACACGTCAGGCTTCGCTTTCAGTTAGAAAGTGAAGCACCTGTTATAATTTCAACTGTTCCTTCTTGTTTATCATTTGCTCAAGATGTTATATATTTTACTAAGACTCTTAATATCTGTTTTGTCATTAATGGCATCCGGGGTTTGTTTTATAAAAATCATCTCATGAAACTCACGTTTTCTTTTCTGGTATTCTGATTTCAGAATATATATATATATATATATATATATATATATATATATATATATATATATATATATATATATATATATATATATATATATGTTCAGAAAGATTTCCGCGGTCGTAAGTATTTGAAAAACTTGTTTCTCAATATATATGTATATATATATATATATATATATAGATATATATATATATATATATATATTAAAAATTAAATAATAAGAAAACAACTTGTCTAAAAACCACAAAATGAAAATAACTTTTTATTCGACTAGTTTCGCCTGTTACAGCATTATCAAGACTGAATACAATGCTGTAACAGGCGAAACTAGTCGAATAAAAAGTTATTTTCATTTTGTGGTTTTTAGACAAATTGTTTTCTGATTATTCAATTTTTAATATAAATATGAACTACCTCAGAGTTGATTCATCGTCCATCGAATTTATATATATATATATATATATATATATATATATATATATATATATATATATATATATATATATATATATATATATATATTCGGTACCTGGGATTGCTCTCGTTGCAAAACGAAAATATCAAAATTTGGGTAAATTTCTGAAATTCCGCCATTTTGACGTAGATATTTCCTGCTTTTTCGTGGTTTCTGAAAATGTGCCTGTCCACAGCTTCTGCAGATTGAGTTAGGGGATTCAAACTTGGAACGTAAATTGAGTTGATATTGAGGGAGTGCCTTCGGGTAGTTTCAACCATTTTCCTCAGTCGCGCTGCCCCGCTCGGAGACTATTCCATTCAAATCGCATCTCGACCTGCTATTAATACACGATGCAATTCGCTAAATTTTTTTCACAATAGCAGGTGGAAATTTGGTTCGTGGATTAAATTGATTTTGAGTTTCAACTTTTTTCCTCAACCACGATGTACTTCGCAAACTTTTTTCTTTATAAAATAAATTATTTTCAACTTGATAATTCGGTTTGCTAATTATGAGTGATTTTTCAAAACTTAATTCTATTCGTTGAAATCGCATCTCGACTCGAATCATTTCGCGCGCAAAATATGACTCACATGGGACCTTGTAAACAATGAACATTACCCAACTATTTAAATTTTTTGATCCACTGAAACTTATAGACCAGGGATGGCGAACCTTTTTTGATGTCCGTGCCACAAAATCATAGAAATTCTTTTCTAAATAGGTAACGTGCCACAATAAAATTTGATTCGAAATGTTAACGTGGTGAAACTATACGTAAGTATAATTAAATAAACAAATAAAGCAATTCTTCTTCAAACAATATTTTATTAATCAATGTTTTACAAAAAGCAATATGCTAGAAACAATATTCACGTTAAAGACAATTATTTTTAATGTTATTTTTGTTGCTGTACACAAGATGATAAAAATTTAATATCTGGTTCATATTTAGTTAATTTCAACAGTACGCATGCAGAGCTCGACTCATCCGTCATTTTATTCCTATATTTATTTTTTATAAAATTTAATTCTGAAAATAGAGATTCACATACCCACGTCGATGAAAATATTGATAAAATTGCCCTTGCTAATATTTTTAAACAATTAAACGTGTCAGGAATTGAATTCCATGTAGTTAAAATTTTCATCTTCTGCAATTTTATTTATTTCATCCAATAATCGATTACTTTCAATAATTTCTAAATCATTCCTTAAATCAACAAATTTTTTGAATCCATATGGTACTTGATTGAAATTCAACTAATTCCATTTCTAATTCATTAAAATTTAACCACTGAAGGACTTTTAGATTCAATTTTTTCAAATGGTATTGTATCAGGATATAAAATAAATTTTAAAGTTTCTTCAAATTCTTCAAAACTGCGTAAATCTTGTAGAAAATTCCTGAATCAGGGATTGAATTACCATTGAAAACTCTTTCGTTAATGACTCTTCCTTTGGCTTTTCGTGACATTCACTTTCAGAAGAAACAAATTTTGTATTCGGAAAATATTTATATGAATTAGAAAGAATATCACGATTAAGAATCTGTAATTTGACTTCGAACGCTTTGATTAAGTCAAACATTATAATGACTGTTTCATTACCACCTTGTAGTTTCATATTTAATTCATTTAAGTGAGAACATAAATCAGTGAAAAAATGTAACTTTGCTAGCCATTCCACATCCAATAATTGATTGTATTGGTCAATAATGTTCTCATTATTTATAAATAATCTTATTTCCTCCAAACAATCTACAAATCTTTGCAAAACATTTCCGCGGCTTAACCAGCGTACATTATTGTATAAAAGTAAGCTATTGTACGACGAGTTTACTTCTTTTAACAATTCTTGAAATTTTCATCTGAGGGAAAGAAAGGATATTTTTAATTTTGTTTTGTGCGTGCCATCAAAATTTTCAAACGTGCCACTTGTGGCACGCGTGCCATAGGTTCGCCATCCCTGTTATAGACAATCACAAACATCCATACCTTACCCAGGATTCGAACTCAGCACGCCTGCTTCACAGATAGTTACTTTCTACAGCCTTGTAGAAGTAGTAGACCAGGGTAGAAGCCTTTAAAAATGATAAACTGTGAAAAAAAATAATATTAGAACGAAACTCATTGGAAAAGGAGGAGAATATAATAAAAATGAAAGAAAAAATAATTTACGGGCGATATGAGGTCGGGAAGGGGGTGAGTTTTTAAGGGTAAAAAACGGTTTATCTCGATTTCCAGCAAAACTACAATTCCTATGAAAAAAAAAACAAATGGTAAAGTGGTAGGTTATAGAAATATCTAAAACTTTTGTATTCACACTTTTTTCATACCTATAACCTCAAAATTTATGTTAAAAATTCAAAAAACAAGGTTTTTTGTTTTGTATTTTTATCTTTACAGAAAAATTTTTTCAACGAAATTAGGTTGAAAACTTACCTTTTTATGTCCCAAATACACTGTAATTTATTTGATTCGAAATATTCATTTTTTCACCTTATTTTGACTCAACATCGAAAAAGCACCCTAATTTTCAATCGAAATTCTCCTGTCAAAATATCAGCTTTGTACAAAAAGTTGGTATGCTTTATGTTCGCTGAAATCTCTACTTTTCGATGGTGTATATAATACTATAGTAAATATTCTCAGAAAATGCAAAAAATCGAAAAAAACTTGAATTCGAAATTTTAATTTGGCAGAAAAATGAAACGGTGGAAGAGATCATGAATAAATATTTGCTATAAAGGAAAACATTACGCAGCAAGCAGCTATATTGTTTTTGATGGGTACCTCGAAATTAAAAAATCAGTTATTGTCACAACAGTACCAGCAGTTCATTCAAATAAAAGAGGAGAGCGTAGTCTTAGAAAAACCGCAGGCAATATTACAGAGTTCGATTATCAAAACCATACAAAAATAAAATTTTTATCTAACGAGAAAAAAGGGACAAAATAATAAAAACGTTAATGGAAAGATTACAGTCACAAGGATTTTCCTGTAAACAAGTAGAAGAAGATGCTGATGCTAACATAATTTTGATAAACGAACTCTGGAATATTGGAATATAGGTTTTTCTACGACTGCGTTCTCCTCTTTTAGTTGAATTAACTGCTGGTAATGTTAACTGCTGTGACAGTAACTGATTTTTTTTATTTCAAAAAAATACACGAGGTACCCATCAAAAACAATATAGCTGCTTGCTGCGTAATGTTTCCTTTATAGCGCAAATATTTATTCATGATCTCTTCCACCGCTTCATTTTTCTGCCAAATTAAAATTTTGAATTCGAGTTTTTTTCGACTTCTCGATTTTCTGAAAATATTTACTACAGTAATGTATACACCATCGGAAAGTAGCGATTTCAACGAACATAAAGTATAACAACTTCTTGAACAAAGCTGATATTTTGACAGGAGAATTTTCGATTGAATACCAGGGTGCTTTTTCGATATTGAGTCAAAATAAGGTGAAAAAATAAATATTTCGAATCAAATAAATTATAGTGTATTTGGGACATAAAAAGGTAAGTTTTCGCCAAATTTCGTTGAAAAAATTTTTTTTCTCTAAAAGATAAAAATAAAAAACCAAAAACCTGGTTTTTTGAATTTTTAACAAAAATTTTGAGGTTATATGAAGAAAGTGTGAATACAAAAGTTGTATATATTTCGATTACCTACCTTTCTGCCATCTGACTTTTTTCCATAGGAATTATAGTTTTGCCGGAAATCGAGAAAAACCGCTTTTTACCCTTAAAAACTCACCCCCTTCCCCTTCCCGACCTCAGATCGCCCGTAAATTATTTTTCCAATCATTTTTATTACATTCTAGTGATTTTCTAATGGGTTTCAACCTACTATTATTTTTTTTGGTTCCAAAAATTATCGACCCTGGTCTATAGATGAAATTTACGAAATCGGTTTTGCGACTCGTTTTGAGAAACTACGTATGAAGTATTCGAAAGAAAATTCACGAGGTATTCGATCGAAGCTTAATGGATGGAAAGAAATTGATCATCGAGAAAAACTTTATCAATCAAATTTAAAAAAAAAAAAAAAAACATTTATTGCCCAAACAGGTACAAGATCCACTTACAGGACAGCGTTTCATAATGTATTCATGTAACTGTGAACAAGAACTAAAATCTAAGAACTAAAAAACCAAATACAATGTTTTAATATTTTAACGAGTCATTCAGTAATCATAGAAAAAAACAACAAATGTAGAGAAACGCAATAACATATTCAAGAATGAAATACATGTACGAACAGAGAGGAGTACCTTTATTTCACATAAGCTTCATTAATCTCTGAGAGTTTAATGAAGCTTATGTGAAATAAAGGTACTCCTCTCTGTTCGTACATGTATTTCATTCTTGAATATGTTATTGCGTTTCTCTACATTTGTTGTTTTTTTCTCTCTCTCAGTTCTCATTATGTATAATCCTTCATTACAAAATATTATTCATCAAAGAGGTAGGCAACTACAACTATTCTTCAAAAAAAATGTGGTTTGATTAACGCCTAATTTGCTTTATAATCATATGACCACAGTAATCAAATACATTTTTTTCGACAATTCTTCTTTGTTGTAAAAACTTTCACTCAAAAAACCAAAATCGTAGTTTTGTAAATGCAACTGCCAAAAACGATTGAAGTTCATAAGATAATTTATTTACGAATAATTACGCTAAATTTTTGAAAGGTTTCCTTTGTTTAGAATAGTTCAGATAGAGAAATATATTTCAACATAAAAATAATTGAACTACCTATTTAAAACCATATTAAAAAACAATAACAAAACAAAACCTCTATTTGGGAACCATTGTAGCATTTTTGCGAAGAAAAAATTAGATTTTAATTTAATTTCGCCTTTGAAACATGGGCCTTTGTCGGAAACATTATGATTGATTTGCCAAGAATTGAGGTCACAAAAATAGGCTCAAAAAATATCCGGTTAAATTTAACACTTACAATTAAATTTGATGTTAGGAAATTGAAAGTGACAGATAGTAACTGAAAATAATGTTTCATTAAACTATTTCTGAATGAAATGAAAGCCACATAAATTCTGACATCTGACAAGTCTGAAGAATTTTGATTTCAACTGATGAATTAAATTAATTTATTCGAAACGGTTGCAACAAATAATGCAGAAAATTGAATTTTCTAAATTTCTGCTGATATATTTTAGACAGAAAATAGATGAATTCAATGAAACTGAAATATGCACCTAGTTTAATAGCTATTTCAGAATAATTTAATTTCAATTCTCATTACCATCTCATAGTTTCAAATCTATGCCTTATATCATAAGTGCTCTTCTTAGAAACTATGAGGTCGCTGGACGGGACACTAATGATGAGATCGTTGAAGAGCGAAACAGGCAGTCCAGTGTTTCCATCTTTGAATTTTCTAACATTCTCGCTTGAAGGATGAATGGGAGTTCCATATCGTCGAGTCCATTGAACCTAGCTTAGTTGGAAAGTCAAAAAGTCAATTAGCCAAATGAATTTCCCAACATATAATTAGCTTTATCGTTAACACTGCGCCTGTTTAGCTCAAATAAATATCAATTTTCAATATATATATATATATATATATATATATATATATATATATATATATATATATATATATATATATATATATATATATATATATAATACATATATATATAATATATATATATATATATATATTATATATATATATATAGATATATATATATATATATATATATATATATATTATATATATATATATATATATATATATATATATATATATATATATATATATATATATATATATATATATATTTATTTATGCTCCATTACGAAGCTAATTTTAGGGAAGAAAGTATTACTCTTCTCCTAGGGAGGTAGGTAGGTTGAATATTTTAAGTGTATGACAGATTTAAAATCCTAGTGTCCATTGGCAGGTCTAACTGATTTTCAAACAAATGTTCTGTCAGTGTCACTTGGATTGCTCAAAATATATAATTTGAAAACCTTCCTTCAAATTGGAGAGAACTGAATAAGAAAAAATATAATAACCAACTCGGGAGACAAATATTTGTTACCCATCTGGTAGTATTTTGCATGCTCCGGCTACCGCTCAGATTCAAACTACGTCCTTAAGTAATACTTGCCTCCCTCGTCATGTAAGTACTTCGATTAAATCCATGTCCAATTGAATTGTTGAAGCTATTTACCAGCTGTAAGACAATTCTGGACACGTGCGATGTGTATATCAACAACCGGCTACCTATCTCTTAGAGTACCTCTAGAGTACCTTAACTTTCGCCACATTCCGACATCAGAGCGTATTTTGATTTTTGTTTTGCAGAAATATGATCATAAATCTAAACTACCTGTCCTAACAATGTTATCTCAGAAACTAATCATTCGATTTCAAAAATTCCTTCACCAATAGTAGAATGAATTTTTAGATTGGACATAATCTATACATTGGAATGAAAGGGTTTTCCGTAGCGACTAATTTTTCAACTAAAGTAGACGAAAAACGGTCCAGTAAATGCGTTTTTCATGAACGCTAATTCAATGGAAAGAGATATTTATATACTTTCTATAGAAGAGCTGTAAAACATACAACGGTCTATAAAAATACCGCGTCGACTCATATTTATATGTTGAAGATACAATTGTAGTATTTTATCAATTTATGTATTGATTTTTACATATGGATGTATATCGTCGTTGAATTTTTGATAGACCTTTTTGAATTCTACAACTTTTCTTTAAGAAGCATTTAAATTTCTCTTACCGTTAAGACATAGTTCGTGAAAAATATATTCGCTCGACCTTTTAGTTGACTTTAGTTGCAAAATTGGTTGCAAGGAAAAGCCTTTTTATTTTAACAATTTATAATTATAATGTCTATTCCAAATACTAATGAAGGAATTTTTGAAATCGGATGAGTAGTTTCAGGGATTACCTCCTACGTCTAAACTTAGAAACTTTACCTCATTATAAGTATAAATAAATCAAGGTATCTCATAATCGTGAAATTCGCCACAATCAAGATAAACATAACATAAATTGGAACTTGAATCAAGGTAGGAATTTTATTAATTAACACGTGCATAGCCGGCTGTAAATTATCATCATTCCTTGAAAAAAGATTATACTGAACGTTAGAAATATCTCAAAAATTTCTGTGAATAAAGCACAGAATATTGTGAAGGTATATAATATCGTATATTCCCAAGCATGAGATGAAAATTACAAGGCTGGTTACATTTTAATTAGTAAGATGTGTCACTTTAATGAACCTGCATAAATCACTCAATGCAGTTTGAATATTCCACTATAAATAAAATATTAGAGTAGAATAGTTGAATAAAAGCGGCAATGAAATACCTACATGTATTTGTAATAAGTATCGACTAGAATTCAGTCTCTAATAGCAAAAAAATTTGAAAGGCAAGAAAACTAAGACAGTAATCTTTTTTTTTAAGTAACTCGACATTGGAATGTTTTGAGAGTAATATTTTTGATAACAGTTTCATTAAATGAAATGAGAATTAAAATACAATGAGTTGTCCTTTGTTACTACCTAATTATAATATTTTTCTTCTATGGTATCCAATTCAATGGCCAGTTGCGCGAGGGGTTATTTATTTCCATCGATAATTTTTTGCTTCATAGTCCTTTATCTCCAGAAAGTTCATTAAGTAATAGAGTTGTATCAAAAAATATTCATTATAAAATTTAAAGCACATGCTCTAGATATAATTTTAACGTTTCCTGAACTCACGCTTACACAGTGGACAAACAGAAATAAAAAAATACAGATTTAAAATTCGATTCAAAATTTTTTAATTGAATATTTACAAAATCAAATTCATCGATTTCATGAATTCGATGTTTTTTCGAACTCGAAAGTTAGGTTGGGATAGATTCGCTGCATTTTTAAAAACAAATGTAACCGAGTAACAAAATCTCAGTTCATATTCGGCATTTTCAGCACAAAATAAGAATCAGAAATTTTATCAATGTCGGTTACTCTCGTAGGGTCTTCTCTATTAATATCGATAGTACGCCTGGCACAGACCAAGAATACAAAAATTCGACCGTTACTGACTCAAGGCAGTAAGAGTATACTTTCCCTAGTTACAGTCAACTCTGAGTACTTTGACTTATTTGTCTTTTCTTTTAGTAATAACAGGCCATTTGAGTTTTAAAACTTACAATATTAAACAGTTAAACGAAATTCGTGACGAGTGAGTACGAGGAGTATATATATATATATATATATATATATATATATATATATATATATATATATATATATATATATATATATATATATATTATTTTTTTATATATATATTATATATATATATTTATATATATATATATTTATATACAAATATATATATATATATATATATATATACACCCACGTAATGTACAAAAGAGGTTTTCAATTATTGGACTCAAGGATTTGTCATAACTCGTTATTTCGACTGTACTCAATATAAGAATACGACACATGCAAGAATAATTTTGATGTGTAGTTATGTACATATATATGAAACTCATCCGTATCACACAAGTAACAAGGAAACTTTCTCGTCATCATGGATATTAGGAAATCTCAAAAAAAATGTTCTCCCATTTGCAAAAAGCAGGCAGATTTCAATTTATCGAATATCATCCTTATATTTCAATTAGCCGCCGATTTGGATAACAACTCCGATTGCAGTCTTTCACTTGATCTAAATTCGTTTCAATTAGAAACGAAAAACACTTGTTTTTAAATGATTTACACTAAATTTTATTACATTGATGCAAGTTTGTCCTTTACCAGGGCTTCTTCCGACATTGACTTTGGCATGACATGACTCTAAGAATTAGTTGTACCTACCTAGATAAGTAGGTACTTGGAACTCCCAGACAGTTTGAGGTCTACATGATCATTAAGCAAATTCCCAGAATATTAATATTTGTTGATCTCTAATGTTTCAAAGAGCATTAGTCGCTGTAAATCTCCTTTAAATGAATGCAATACTTCAAATTCAGGTATATATATATATATATATATATATATATATATATATATATATATATATAATTAGGTAGAGGTAAAAAGTTCGTCGCAAAATAATGTATATTGGGTAAATTTCTGAAACGAAGTTCATTATCGCACGTTATGCTCCAGACACTGGGCAAATGGAGTTAGGCCTAACAATGAGAAAACGTAAGCATAACAAACCAAAGAACAGTGTTATTCTTGTATGCGTCTATTGATGTATTATTTAGTTTAAGAGAGAGATGAATCAAATATGTGAGTTCAAAACTATCCAATTTTCTTCTTTCAAGTATAGAAATATTCTCAGGAATTTTGTGTTGTATTGAGAATATATCTTATTATAGATTAGGTATGATTTGAAAGTGGATAATTACTTATAATATTCACAAATAGTCTACTATATAATCGTATAATTAATAATTAGGGACCGGAATGATCTATTGAAAAGAAAATATTTCAATATATATATATATATATATATATATATATATATATATATAAGGTATATATATATATATATATTATATATATATAAATATATATATATATATACATATAGGTATATATATATATATATATATATATATATATAGATATATATATATATATATATATATATATATTATATATATATATATATATATATATATATATATATATATATATATATTCTTAATCAAAGTCAGAATCACATCATGCAAACCATTTAATCTAAGAAAATCACAAATCAATTTTAACTTTAAAATATTAAATACTGAAAGTAACGGAAGGACTCCTATTGAATAGCCAAATTGATCATATTACAAGCCCCTTCTTAATCTTTTCAAAATTACCGAAGTACCTGACTAGAATGGGTTTTTCCCTATTTTACCATGCTTCTATTTACCCTTTCAACACGATTTGTCTTCATTTTATTTCTGGTATTCCATATAACGGAACCATTTATTTAATATATATATATATATATATATATATATATATACAGGGTCGCTGATATTTATGGAAACGGTCGATTATTTACTAAAGTAGGATAGCTAGCAAAAAATGTGAAGATTGAGAGTAGTAAAAGGTTATTTTCAAAATTCGATATCTCGAAAACGGTTAAATTTAGGAAATAATGTGCTATGTAAATTTTGTTCAGAATTTTGAGCAGAATTGAGATATGGTATAATATATAGGGTGTTCTATTAAAAAAAAACCAATTTCATTTCTTCAGTACTTTTTGACTGACCCTGTATACTTAATTTTTATTTGATGTGATAGACTTTAAAAAACCCTCTAAGTTTTGTATATTAACATTTTTCGCTAGCTATCTTACTTTAGTGAATAATCGACCGTTTCCATACATATCAGCGACCCTGTATATATATATATATATATATATATATATATATATATATATATATATATATATATATATATATATATATATATATATATATATATATATATATATATATATATATATATATATATATATATATATATATATATATATATATATATATATATAATCAAGTACTAGGACATTTATCTGAAACTAATCAAACAAACCTCCTAGCGGAGCTGGTTATACGAGTTCACGAAACATCGAAATGCCTCCATACATCTTAGACGGTGTATGTTAGAAACATTAAGTTGTTCATCACAATCAATGGAAATGATAGACAGTCTGTTTCGCCCTTATTTGGGGCTCATCAGTATCATCCATCCATCGAAAGTGATAACCAACCAAATATTTCTAACGACGTTATATTTTCCTTCCAGTGACTATATGGCATATAAATATGACACAGCGCCACCAGTCGGAAACAAATGAACCACATCTTACAGATAGAAGAAAACATTTCGGCAACATGAACTCGCACGTCCTGACACCCGAAGGTGGTTACTATATTCGCTAAGCAAGAGTAAAGTTGCCACATCAAATCGATGTAATGCAACAATTACACACCGCTAGTAACAGCGCTCCGATTCTATCTTTTACGCAGTAATTGAATAGAAAGCGAATTCTTCGTGCTTAACCGAAACACGTTCGTGGCAATAAAATCAAGTACGAGGACATTTATCTGAAACGAATCAAACAAACCTCCTAGCGGAGCTGGTTATACGAGTTCACGAAACATCGAAATGCCTCCATACATCTTAGACGGTGTATGTTAGAAACATTAAGTTGTTCATCACAATCAATGGAAATGATAGACAGTCTGTTTCGCCCTTATTTGGGGCTCATCAGTATCATCCATCCATCGAAAGTGATAACCAACCAAATATTTCTAACGACGTTTTATTTTACTTCCAGTGACTATATGGCATATAAATATGACACAGCGCCACCAGTTCGGAAACAAATGAACCACATCTTACAGATAGAAGAAAACATTTCGGCAACATGAACTCGCACGTCCTGACACCCGAAGGTTGTTACTATATTCGCTTAGCAAGAGTAAAGTTGCCACATCAAATCGATGTATTGCATCAAATTACACACCGCTAGTAACAGCGCTCCGATTCTATCTTTTACGCAGTAATTGAATAGAAAGCAGAATTCTTCGTGTTTAACCGAAACACGTTCGTGGCAATAAAATCAAGTACTAGGACATTTATCTGAAACTAATCAAACAAACCTCCTAGCGGAGCTGGTTATACGAGTTCACGAAACATCGAAATGCCTCCATACATCTTAGACGGTGTATGTTAGAAACATTAAGTTGTTCATCACAATCAATGGAAATGATAGACAGTCTGTTTCGCCCTTATTTGCTTAGCGAATATAGTAACCACCTTCGGGTGTCAGGACGTGCGAGTTCATGTTGCCGAAATGTTTTCTTCTATCTGTAAGATGTGGTTCATTTGTTTCCGACTGGTGGCGCTGTGTCATATTTATATGCCATATAGTCACTGGAAGGAAAATATAACGTCGTTAGAAATATTTGGTTGGTTATCACTTTCGATGGATGGATGATACTGATGAGCCCCAAATAAGGGCGAAACAGACTGTCTATCATTTCCATTGATTGTGATGAACAACTTAATGTTTCTAACATACACCGTCTAAGATGTATGGAGGCATTTCGATGTTTCGTGAACTCGTATAACCAGCTCCGCTAGGAGGTTTGTTTGATTAGTTTCAGATAAATGTCCTAGTACTTGATTTTATTGCCACGAACGTGTTTCGGTTAAACACGAAGAATTCTGCTTTCTATTCAATTACTGCGTAAAAGATAGAATCGGAGCGCTGTTACTAGCGGTGTGTAATTGTTGCATTACATCGATTTGATGTGGCAACTTTACTCTTGCTTAGCGAATATAGTAACCACCTTCGGGTGTCAGGACGTGCGAGTTCATGTTGCCGAAATGTTTTCTTCTATCTGTAAGATGTGGTTCATTTGTTTCCGACTGGTGGCGCTGTGTCATATTTATATGCCATATAGTCACTGGAAGGAAAATATAACGTCGTTAGAAATATTTGGTTGGTTATCACTTTTCGATGTATGGATGATACTGATGAGCCCCAAATAAGGGCGAAACAGACTGTCTATCATTTCCATTGATTGTGATGAACAACTTAATGTTTCTAACATACACCGTCTAAGATGTATAGAGGCATTTCGATGTTTCGTGAACTCGTATAACCAGCTCCGCTAGGAGGTATGTTTGATTAGTTTCAGATAAATGTCCTAGTACTTGATTTTATTGCCACGAACGTGTTTCGGTTAACCACGAAGAATTCTGCTTTCTATTCAATTACTGCGTAAAGATAGAATCGGAGCGCTGTTTACTAGCGGTGTGTAATTGTTGCATTACATCGATTTTGAATGTGGCAACTTTCCTCTTGCTTAGCGAATATAGTAACCACCTTCGGGTGTCAGGACGTGCGAGTTCATGTTGCCGAAATGTTTTCTTCTATCTGTAAGATGTGGTTCATTTGTTTCCGACTGGTGGCGCTGTGTCATATTTATATGCCATATAGTCACTGGAAGGAAAATATAACGTCGTTAGAAATATTTGGTTGGTTATCACTTTCGATGGATGGATGATACTGATGAGCCCCAAATAAGGGCGAAACAGACTGTCTATCATTTCCATTGATTATGATGAACAACTTAATGTTTCTAACATACACCGTCTAAGATGTATGGAGGCATTTCGATGTTTCGTGAACTCGTATAACCAGCTCCGCTAGGAGGTTTGTTTGATTAGTTTCAGATAAATGTCCTAGTACTTGATTTTATTGCCACGAACGTGTTTCGGTTAAACACGAAGAATTCTGCTTTCTATATATATATATATACAAACTTCATAGAAAAACAAAAACTAACTTTTCACAGATTTAAATAAAATATAATGAGTAAACGCGTTTCGTCATAACATTGACTTCATCTCGTACTAAATTATGGTATTACAAAACAATCTATTTATACGAAAAATTGAACATAACACAGGGGTTCTTAAAGAAACTAAATAACAATAAGCAATTCATTCAGAGGTATTGGTAGGTAGATTGAACAGATTAAGAAGAGGAGAAGGGTTTACTTCAATCTGGTCGTTAACTAGGTTTCCGGAATTTTTATGTTTATTGATGTATAGGGATTCGCAACAGTTGATTTTGTGGAGACTATTTTCTAACTGTAATATATTATTATTGTGATTAAATGTATAGTTTTCTTGAATAAGATGACATGCATAATTAGAGTCCGTTTTCTGCTTAATATAGCTACGTTGGTGTTATCGTGTATTCGAGTTTTGAAATTTCTAATTGTACGTCCTATATAGAATTTTTCACAATTGTTACAGTTGAGTCTATAAACACCAGTACGTTAATCTCTATGGATTTTTGATTCGTTGTTTTTAATAAATATTCCAATGCTATTGTTGGTTCTATATGAAACTTTGAAATTTTGTTTATGAAGAAACAATTTCAGGTTTTCCGAAGGTTTGCCCAAGTATATTAAACTGTTATAGACTGTACTTTTCTCGGATATAAGTGGGTAAATTTCTGAAATTGCCATTTTGTATTTTTTCCTCTGAATGAGGCTGTCAATTATATTGGGTGAATAACCATTATTTACTGCCATTTGTTTAATTATATTCAATTCCTTTCGAAAATTAGCTTCAGAGAACGGAATATTGAAAAGTCTATGAATCATACTATGATAAGCGGCTAATTTATGTGAAATTGGTTGTAGTGATGTATTATGAATTGTAATATCTGTATGAGATGGTTTATGATAAACTTAAAATTCGTGGTTGTTGCTTTTCCTGGTAATAGTTAAATCTAAGTAATTAATAGAATTATTCATTTCAGTTTCTAGAGAAAAATTTAATAGGGGGGTGTACGGAATTAATATAAGTAATGAAATTATCCAATTGTCTATCTGTACCAGTATAGCAAACAATGACGCTATCAACGTATATATACCAATAAAGAAAGTATTTACTATTGAAGTGGTGGATCATAAAAGTTTTCTCTAAATTATCTATAAAGATTTCTGACAAAAAAAGGCTTAAGGGATTTCCCATGATCAATCCTTCCTTATTGCTATAACACACGTTGTTGAAACTAAAATAATTTTTTTCTAAACAAATTTCCAGTAAATATGTAATATCTGACTGTATAAGATGAGATAAAGTCAATGTTATGACGAAACGCGTTTACTCATTATATTTTATTTAGACCTGTCAAAAGTTAATTTTTTATTTCTTTATGAAGTTATGAATATTATATCAAAAAGTATGGCCCTATTGATAATGTTTTTTTCTAGTAAATTCTGAAAAAACTTGGCTCTACTGAAAATATTAGAGTGTTCATTTTCTCTCGAAGTTATATATAAATGCTGATATATAATTATGATTTTTCTATTCCTTCAATTAATAATTGTTAGTCTGCTATTTGACACATAACATATAGCCAAAGGAACTTCGTTCCAACCAGGTTTTCTACGAAACCTCTGGCTCTTTCAATTGCAATTGTTTATAGGGTTTTTAATATCAACGTACTTTTGTAGATATATTTTATTCTAGACCTTTTAATCGATTATATATAAATGAAATTTCAAAATGAAGTGACCGTTTCTTGTATTTCCAATAATACCTTGTCAAACATTAGGAATTCCGCTGTAGATCTGCAGTGACATATTCATTAAATGGTCCATTATTGCACGATTGTGTTATTAGCGAGATGAGGATAATAGAATTTTATAACAGTAGTAAGAATGTATTTTATTTCTATTAGGAGCGCTGATTTCCTAAAAAAGCGAAGTCACAGTCATTCTCTCATACTAGTTCCATTTCATTGTCGGGGCTAAAAAACCGTCTTCGGTAATCGGAATCGAAGGAAACCTTGATTCAACAGAGCCGGGCAATAAATCGCGTTTAATAGATGGACAAAAAGTAACGTATACAATGTACTGAAGGCAAGAACAAGTGAATACGGCAATACTAGTTTTGCCTGAGTAAAAAGAGATGTGTGGATTCGAGGCGGAGTTTGAAAGACTCATTCGCTTTTACAATAAGAGTAATAAGACAAACAAGTTGGCTCGTTTCTATAGCTACCGTATTACGCCTTTCCATTGGCCGAGGTTTGTCTTGTGCTCTCTCCTGAATCCACGGTCGATTATAAACTCACGGAGATGCTCTTAATAACTTGTACTTCTCTACTTATTTAAATATGAATATATCGCATCCCATCTCCCGCCTCTACACATCCTCTAGATCAGGGTCGGACTCAATTACATAGTTTCATGCTCTTACAAGCAATTTTTCTGTCATGTATTTTTCGCAAACTAAATATTGATTACGTACCTATATACTTTACCCAGTTCGATGTTCTGAATCTACAAATCTTTCCGGAAACACACTTCTGGAACGAAGTTTCATATAGCACATTACACTCCAAATACTAGACTAATGAAGCGAGGCTTAAAAATGAGAAAACGTAAGCGTAACAGTAGAAAGGTCAGCTGTATTCGTGTATGCATATCGGCATGTTCTGAAAGTCGATTATTACAACGAATGTTTAGTTTTGGAGGCGTATAAATTCAGAAACGAAGTGTTATTTCTGCTTTCGAGTATAGAAATATTTTCAGGGATTTTATATTGAAGTTATAATTCCTTATATGTTATAAATGACGTATGATTTTGAATTGGAGAATTGATTGATCAAGTATAATTTTTCAAGATAATCGACTACTTATTCGTATATTGATAAACACGAATCAATAATTGAAGGAAATAAATTGTTTTATATATATATATATATATATATATATATATATATATATATATATATATATATATATATATATATATAAAATAAATATATATATATATATATATTATATATATATATATATATATATATATATATATATAGATATATATATATATATATATTATATATATAATATATATATATATATATATATATTATATATATATATATATATATATATATAAAAAAAATATATATATATATACATGGATATTATATATATATATATATATATATATATATATATATATATATATATATAGAATAAATGTATATACATAATTACTAAAATCTTTCGCAGTTAATGATAATAAAAAATATTTTTGAATAGTTATTCATTGTTCCAATTAAACTAAAGAACTGGATATTTACATTATCATTTAGAAAGTATAGTAAGGATAATGTATTTTTAAGAAATATGATACCAGGAGGATTTATGAATCTAGTTTTATTTACTTGACCTTATTTCCTGTCAACATTTTTCTTCTCAATTTACTGTATAAGTAGAAGCAGACAGCTATTGACGCTTCAAGATTCAGAAAGAACCTGAAAGGGTTAGCAATGATTATGTCCAGTATTAAGAAAAATATCAACTTCTAGGATGTTAGAATGGTTCTGTAAATCTATATTTTAGTAGCTCCATGGTCATTAGAAAGTATATCAAAATTTTATGAAAGGTATGAAGCAAATTTAATTGTGTTTTTGTTCTTTATTCTCAATATAGTATTAGCTACGAATTGGAAATAGGAAATAATTTTAGAATATTTGTGAAGTGTCTCAATAATTATATAACATCAAAAATTTGAATAGTCTATGTTGAATCGATTTAGCGCAAAAAACTGATTGACGGGTTAAAATAGAAATCTAGGTAAATATTCTTACAACAAAATGAAGCAAAATTCAATTTTGATCTCACGAAATTGATGAAATTTTCATCTTTCATTCTCATGGTTTTGAATAAACGAATTATCTTTTACTAGCTCTTGTATAGCGGGGTGCTCTTAATATAGCATGTTCAAATCCTACTCACTTTTTATGGAATATAGATTAAAATAACTTCTGGAGTTCCATATGTATATATAAAAACAAATAAATAAAGAAAT
>JARQZK010004370.1:145000-175000 GCA_030704885.1 Cynegetis impunctata
ATTAATCATTTATACAATAGAGAATAAATACGTTTATTTCGAGTTTCTCTGCTCACATTCAAAATGCAAAAAATTGAAAGTGTTCATATCATGATTTTTTTATAAGATATTCTTGAATATAATTTAAATTTTTTTTGTTAAAGTAGGATTGATTTCGAATCCAATCCCTAAATCCTTCCCTGCACTACGTGGCTGACCAGCCAAGTTGCGAAAGGTGTCGATGCCGGTTTTAATGACTTTCAGGTGTTTAATACGTTTGTACCATCGTAAAAACTTATATGAGACTGGAGTCTAACGTGTTACTCGCGTTGTTAATATAAATAATGATAACTCTTGCAGGTTTATAGCGTTTTAATATCTGAGGGGCTAATATACTGAAATTCGATTTGGGTATTATTTATAGGTATTTGGTTTTTCTTAAAAAGGTGAAGTTGTTTAAATTGATAACACATGACATATACATATATACGCCAACAACATTCCCATCCATCCTCGAAGCGTTGAAAGGTAGAAACTTCAAAGATGACCACTAGTAACTTAAACAGCTATTTCGTACTTATTTAAGCCTCTGCAGTCGGTATTATAGTAACCATGCAGATCCTTCACTCGTACCTGGCAAACCCAAAGACGAGACACTGTAGCATGTAAACACATAAAGCGCCATCCGACGGACACATAAGGCACAAACCTGTAAAGGGTCGTTAGCTGGATTATGCTGATGTTAGTAGCCATCTTGATGGTTTCAGCATTCAACAATTTAAAGAGAGATAGGAATGTTGTTGGCGTCGAGACTCATGTAGCCATGATTTTGTCAGATTTATTTCGAAATTGGCTTAATTTTTTTATTAGTTCTTTGAGTAACTATCATTTCTTTTTCATGTATATATATATATATATATATATATATATATATATATTTATATATATATATATATATATATATATATATATATATATATATATATATATATATATATATATATATATATATATATATTTTTATATATATATATATATATATATATATATATATATATATATATATATATATACTTATATGTATATATATATATATATATATATATATATATATATATATTTATATATGTATATATATATATATATATATATTTATATATGTATATATATATATATATATATATATATATATATATACTATATTGTATATATATATATATATAATATATATATATATATATATATATATAATCTCATATATATTCGTGAACTCGTATAACTAGCTCCGCTAGGACGTTTGTTTAATAAATGTCCTAGTACTTGATTTTATTGCCACGAACGTGTTTCGGTAACACGAAGAATTCTGTTTTCTATTCATATATATATATATATATATATAATATATATATATATATATATATATATATATATATATATATATATTTATTTATATATATATATATATATATATATATATATATATATATATATATATATGTATTAATTTATGATTTTAAGAATCCGAAGACGTACAGGAAATACTCAATACATATTACTCATGTTATCATCGTTCAAAAATTCATTAATTACAAAAAATTGAATATAACAAATGTTGATATATTCTTTAGAAATCAGAGCTGATTTTTATATTTTCAGAATGTATAAAAAAAAATGTTATTAAAGTTATTGAGATTTCCTCATTTACGAAAAAAATTTTTTTTTAAAATTATTAACTCGATCCTTCAGGAATTCGAACGCCATACAATTTCACTTCATTGGAAACAGAAAAAATTACATTTTCCCGTTTGAACGTTCTGGAAAACATGATATTCGTGAAAATGATCTGTTTCGAATTCATAATAGGAAGATCCGTGTAGGCTATAGGACACATAAAAGCAGCAGTTTGGGGTAAATAAGTAATCACATTGAAGATAGCAGCTCCGCCGCCCCGACCGACGCGAAGCAGAGGCAACGACGCGCAAGCCTTAATCGGCGCCGCCTTCAATGTACACGCAGAACATCCGCCAATTAGCCGCTCCTGAAAACGGCCCGATTGGAGCGGGCGGTAATTACCAGGGTAGAGGAATTTTGGAGGAGCGGAGACTTTCATGAGCCACGGCCAATTAGGGGATGAGAGAGAAGGGGTTACTACAGAAGACGACGCCTTGCGGGGAAAATATTTCCGAGGATAAAATTCAATTTGTGAGAAAAGCCGGATAATTATATATTTGGGTCATTTACTAAGGTTTTCTCCACTAGAAAATTTTCACATGTGATATGAAACTTCATTGGAATGATTAGATCAAAGTAGTTCTCAGATTTTCTATAGTTCATAACCTCATTTCCGGTATTGAATATTGATTTTCTTTTTGTTATTTCCTTCCTTTTGTCCAATTTTCAGCAATACTAAGCAAAGATGAAATATAGAAATTCTAATAGCTTGTTAACATATCGTCACGAATTTCGTGACTTTTATTTTGTACACGAAAATAGAATATTGAAAATACTGCGACGAAGTAAAATCACAATTTTTTTCATGAAAATTTAGACGGCTAATGTTAGATTGTGGAAGAAAATGATAATATATGAGTAATTAATTTATATTTGAAAATCGTGATAAATTTGTAGTTTGTCTTAGTGCGATCTAAACGATATGATGAAATTAATAATGAGAAAGTGTGAAGTCGTGAAAATATAATCACTTCAATAGATTTCATATACTTCGCGCACTTCTATAATACATAACTTATTTGTTTGCGTATTTTTTACCACCATAACGGTATATCATAAAAACATGGTAAAACACATAAACACAGAAACAAATGTTGCGATCTCATTAGATCTCTTTAGTACTAAACATAACAAATCGTATAAGTAAACATCTGATCTGTCATTTAATTATGCTACATTAACATAAAAAACTAACTTAAGATCATAAAACAGATCCCGTACGCGACTGCTGGATAGGTATAACCAATGAAGGTGTTTTTAAAAAAAAATGGCCGGAGACCCTGCCAGATCTTAACCTCACTTGACTTTTTTTTGTGAGAACTAAATGTTTTTTTTCATAAGAACTCTTTCCTAATACAATAGTTGAGAGCGTATCATAGCCTGAATTTAAACAATTTACCGGAAAAAACAGTTGCAGTTCGAGAAGATTAGAAAAGAGTTTACACAAGCATACAGTTTTTAAGTCCAATAGGTGTATCTTAGTATATTTTTCCCATCCTTCGTTGATCGTTATTCCACATTATATTTATTGGATTTTGCAATATTGATTTCTCATTTTTCGCCAATGCAGTTTACATTAAGAAGATGTTTTTCATTGTGCCCGACTAATAATTATAAAAATCAATCAGGGTTCCCTCAATGGAAATCAAACGGCATAAATTGAAATCGAATCAGGAAATCAAAATTAAAAAAAATAGAAAAGTAGTTATCATTTATTTAACAAAATATCTAGATCACTTTTGAATATTTTTTTTGTGAAGCGATATCCGGAATGTTTATATTTGAAAGGTTTCTTCTGGATTCGGTAATTCAGGTTCATTTTTATTATTAACTAAACGTATCAAATAAAGTCATAAAAAAATTAAGTGATATTTTTGTTTAATTATATGGTTTCACGTGTTGAAAACGAAAAGTTATTTGTTCGACCGTCCTAGTCGTTTTAAACCGTTCGAATAAACTTAAAGTCATTGTTCGCCGGTTGGCGGGCCGTTTGTAAAGTTGAAAAAACACAATCATATGGCATTTCGGTTTAATGATAAGTCTCATCCTTCAAAAAAATTAAACGGTAGCAGGGGAATTGAAAATCAAGAAAGGGAAATATGTATTACCCTGGGGGGGGGGGCTGCATATTTTGACTTATCAGATCGTGAAAAGTGGAAGAGTGGATGAACGCGAAAACTGGTTTGGAGGTCTGTGTCCTCTTATATTTGAATATTTTAAATCTGTCACCGATATGTCTTTTGTCTGGCCAAGAATAAACAAATGAAATAACTTGTTAGAATTGCTAATTATTTAAAATGGTCGTTGCTGTCAACATACATTCTTCCCGGCTATGCTCGTTTTTATTTTCGTGCAGAGAAGGAACGCTGCTTAAATATGCGGGCCCTGGATCCACCATAGGTAAAAAAGAATCTCGGTTAAATTTCTCTCCATTCGAAAGGAAGTGTTTGGACAAATGTGTTTTGGTAACCGATGCTGTAACCCTTGAACTTTTTAATTTATTGGTGGTCTATGTATTTAATTTACAACAGGCGTTATTGAATGGTGTGACAGTTGTTTTTGAAAGTTAGACGTCTCATCTTGACGAAGTTTTCGATCATTGTCTTTGGGCCGTTTTTTTGGCTCAGGTCGCAACCGAAAAAAAGGTTTGCCGATGTATCGTTGTCGGCGTAGCCTTGATGTCATCACAAAGATTTAGGAATTTTCTTCTCGCGGAATTTTCGAGAATGCGTCCGAGTTGCTTCGGCCGTTCGAGGGCGAGTATAGGATTATTATTCCTTACCAAGCGGGCAAAAGACGACGGAAGGATTGGAATAGATCATTCAGCCTTTGCCAAGCGGTGTAAATTGCAAATAGAAAGATGAAAATGATGAAAATTCTAATAGCTTGTTAACATATCGTCACAGAAATTTCGTGACTGTTAATTTTGTACAACAGAAAATTAGAATATTGAAAATACTGCGACGAAGGTAAAATCACAATTTTTTTCATGAAAATTTAGACGGCTAATGGTTAGATTGTGGAAGAAAAAGTGGAATAATATGAGTAATTAATTTATATTTGAAATCGTGATAAATTGTGTTTTGTCTTAGGCATCTAAACGATATGATGAAATTAATGAAATGGTGAGGGAAAAGTGTGAGAGTGCGTGAAAATATAGATCAACTTCAAGTAGATTTTCATATATCTGCTGCGCCGGCAGCTTTGCTATAAATACATGTAATCTATTTGAGGGTTTTTGACGTATTTTTTACCACCAAATGAACGGTATAAGATCATATAAAACGATGGTAAGACACATAGAGGACAGCAGGGCAAACAAATGTTTGCACAGTCCTCTCATTAGATCTCTTTAGTACTAAACATAACAAATCGTATAAGTAAACATCTGATCTGTCATTTAATTATGCTACATTAACATAAAAAACTAACTTAAGATCATAAAACAGATCCCGTACGCGACTGCTGGATAGGTATAACCAATGAAGGTGTTTTTATAAAATGGCCGGCAAGACCTCCAGATCTAACCTCACTTGACTTTTTTTTGTGAGACTAAAATGTTTTTTCATAAGACTCTTCCATATACAATAGTTGAGAGCGTATCATAGCTGAATTTAAACAATTTACCGGAAAAACATTGCAGTTCGAGAAGATTTAGAAAAGAGTTTACACAAGCACTCAGTTTTTAGTCAATAGGTGTATCTAGTATATTTTCCCATCTTTCGTGATTTATTCCACATTATATTTATTGGATTTTGCAATATTGATTCATCATTTTTACCCACATGCAGTTTACATTAAGAAGATGTTTTCATTGTGCCCACTAATAATTATAAAATATCAGGGTTCCCTCATGGAAATCAAAACCATAAATTGAAAATCGAATCAGGAAATCAAAAATTAAAAAAATAGAAGTATTTCATTATTTACAAAATAATCTAGATCACTTTGAATATTTTTTTGTGAAGGAATATCCGGAATTATATTAAAGTTTCTTCTGATTCTGTAATTCAATTATTTTTATTATTAACTACACCATAAATCAGTAAAATAGATTTTTGTTAATATATGGTTCACTTGAAAACGAAAGTTATTTCGACCGTCTATTTTTAAACCGTTCAAAACTTAAATCATTGTTCGCGTTTGTAAGTTGAAAAACAACAATGATTTCTTTAAATATTCACCTTCAAAAAAATTAAACGAATTGAAAATCAAGAAGGAATATGTATTCCTGCTGCATATTTTGACTTATCAGATCGTAAAAGTGGAGAGTGATGACGAAACTGGTTTGGAGTCTGTCCTCTATATTTGAATATTTAAATCTGTCACCGATATTCTTTTGTCTGGCCAAGAATAAACAAATGAATAACTTTAGAATTGCTAATTATTTAAAATGGTTGTTGCTGTCACAACATCTCCCGCATATGCTCGTTTTATTTTGCGGCAGAGAAGGAACGCTGCTTAAAATGCGGGCCCTGATCCCTGTAAAAAAGAATCTCGTTAATTTCTCTCCATTCGAAGGAAGTTTGGAAATTTTGGTACCGCTTAACCCTTGAATTTTAAGTTATTGTGGTCTATAGTTTATTTACAACAGCGTTATTGATGGTTGACAGTTGTTTGAAGTTAGACGTCTCATCTTGACGAGTTTCGATCATTGTCTTTGGGCCGTTTTTTTGGCTCAGTCGCAACCGAAAAAAGTTGCCGATATCGTTGTCCGTCCTATGTCAGTCAAATTTAGGATTTCTCCGCGGAATTCGAAATGCTCATTTCGGCCGTTCGAGGCGAGTATAATTATTTTCCTACCAGCGGCAAAGCGCGGAGGATTGGAATAATTTCAGCTCCAGCGGTGTTAAATTGCAAATAAAAAGTGCCATTTCTTTGAATCCTGCTCGGGACACCGCGCTTTGGGATTCTAATTTCATTAGCATAATTTCCAGACTCTTTCTTATTCCCCAAAAAATTTACTGTTGAATAGGCACTACAATGTAGAGCGTTAATTCAATCAAAACAAAAATATTCTATAGATTTCGTTTACAGATAAAATGAAACATTATCCAATGAAAATGCCCGGACTAAAAAATAGTATATTCCTATAGTCTGTTATTGTGTGTTGTATTTTCTCATTTTAATGCTTTAATTTTAATAACTTTAATTTTTAACAACTTTATTCTTAACAAAATGTCTATCCTAGAAGAGCATTCCTCTTCTTCTTCTTCTTACATATTAATCCAAGTGAGATGTGTCTACACATCCTACATCTCCCTTTCTAAACTAACGACCTTACAAAGACTGAACTGTATTTAAATGACTATGCTTATAACTAATCTTGATTCAACCTTCGAGGAGGTTTCGAAATACGACCTGAAGAAGTTATTTGAACTTTGTCTATAAGTTTTTTTTCCAAATCGGAATCCTACCGACTGCGCCATGTTATTGTGTGTTGTATTTTCTCATTTTAATACTTTAATTTTAATAATCAACGGTTCTCATTTTAACAACTTTATTCTTAACAAAATGCCTAACCTAGAAGAGCATTCCTCTTTTTCTTCTTACATATCAATCCAAGTGAGATGTTTACACATCCACATTTCAGCGGTCCAGGTGATTTGATATCTAGAGTTGCTCTTGAGACAGAAAAAAACTATCAAATTTTGGGTAAATTCATTTGAAACTTTGGCATCTCCAAACCTTGGGAAAGGGAGTGGCGGAGAGGTGTAAGACCAGAAAGAAAATTTTTAAATCAATGGAAAATGATACATAAATTAATTATAAACAACATATCCCAAATTCGGTATTCTAAACATTTTTGGAGCTTGTACGGAGCTCACAAAACTTGTTACTTAAAGGATTTTTGTACACGAAATGGAGTTAAAGTGTTGCAACTATATACCTACGTTTGATTGATTCGATGTTAGGGAAGTTTCATTTGGCTGTATAAACTTTGTCCCAGATCGACGTCATTTTAAAATAGAGATTTCTTGTTATTTCGTGGTTTTCGAGGTCTTGCGCACCTATACAGCTTCTATAGAATGCGTTAGATGGTTGAAATTCCGTACGTGGATTGGTTTGGTGTAAGAGCAGTACCTACCCTTAAAGTGTTTAGGATCTCTTTCCTAACAGCAGTCATTTCAGTTTATTGATTTCATATTTTTTCGTGGTTTTTGAAGTTTTGCTCACTTACACAGCTCCTCCAAGATGACTCAGGGATTAAAAAATTGAATATGAAAGAGAACTAAAGTGTGGAGAATATACAGATACCGAGCTCTACTGCTCATGAGTTTTTTCTATTATGTGCTTAAGATAAGCGCATTGAATGAGTCAAGCGAAATTAATATGTTAGATGATGAAATAGATTCTTTGTTTCCGAATATAGATATGGACGAGATAGATGTGGATATAACTGCTGAAGAATTAGATGAAATCATCAAAGACCTTGAAAACGACGACCAAACAATACATAGTAGCTTCGAAAACCCAATTATAGAATTGCCCTATACGGACCTTTAAATCATTATAGAAATCAGATAATATTTGTAAAAACCTCAAATGTTTATGTCGTACAAAAATCGAAATTATTCAAGAATCGTAATAGACTTATGGTCTCAATAAATGAGGAAAATGATGATATGCTTTTTTGTGACGTGAAAATGCCACAGAAAAATGAGTTAATTCATTGGATAATATATTTTCGGCCCTTCACTTCAAAATTACGTATCAAAATTATTCTGCTTAGAGAGAAAGATGAGTCGTTGCCTCCACGTAAGTTTTGCAACACCTGCTTAGTAAAACTACCTTAATAGCTGAAAAATTAGACATTTTCTTTTAGGGGGATATCAACCATACAAATAATTATTATGTATGTTTAAATTAATTTCTAAAAGATTATCAGAATATTTTGTAAAATAATAAATACATCAGGGACGTTGGAATAAAGCAACAATTACAACTATTTCACATTCATCTGTAAAGTTCTAGAGGTTATTCTATCAACTCCGTCAAATGTACTTTGAGAACAATTTCCTTATATCAGGGAAACTGGGTATTATATCATTCAAGTTTGATGACTATCGTAGACTTCGTAAACACATTCGATGTGAACAAATTTAAAAATTCAACATTTTGTATGTTGATTAATTGAAAGCATGCAATTTTATAGAAATAAATATGTAATGTATAACCTTGAATACAAGACCAGCGTCAACATCAATATTTAATTGAATGTCGTTATGTTTGATCAGTATTCTGTTATACAATTTCAAATCACAAAAATTTTTAGCGGTCAGACTTTTTTCTTAACATAGAATACCATAGGTACTTTTGAGGCAATATAGATCATCTTTTTCATGTGTCAAATAGATCCCATAGAGCTTCCTTTGGTAGATTGTGAAGCGGGCAAAACCATAGTTGCTACTTATAAATTTCTCTGAAGAGCCAAAAGTTACTAGAAGCAAATTCAAAGGAGCTTTGTTGTCCATTATGTTAATAATATGAAACGATTGAAAATATTTCATCAAATTTACTGATTTTTTTCCAACAATACCTATATATTCATTGTCTTCCAACTTCCGGGGAAGAATTTTAGTAAAATTCAGTTAGACTCTATACTCGAAAACTTTGCTTTGAATTGTCGATGCATACATTTTTGCTTAATAGTTAATGATCGAGACTTAATAAAAACTTTCTAAACATCAATTACCGAGAAATAGCAGAACCATTTAAAAAACCGATTATGAGATCGACGTAAAAAGAAGATTGCATGATCGAATACAAGAGACGGATTGAACTATATCATGAATCTATTTGCAGAGAATTGGAAAAGTTTCTTGAAGTTTTATGAGCGAAAAGAAATCATCAGAGTTGGATACAAGTGAATTTCAATCAGAGCTATAGATAGTTCTGTAACTAGTGAATAAATCTGGTGATAAATCAACTGCCTATTAATTACAAACTGAAATAATGCTATGGGTCTTAGATAACTCTTGTGATCAATTGAATTATATGGATGGAATTGGACTGGTATAGTCTCTTGCGATTCTCAGGAAATGATATTCGATTTAGTTTCTATTGACCTTTTCATCCCATTCGATTCCAACTCGATATTCGCATCAATCGAAAATATAATGTCCAGTAAATGTCAATTTTTCGTACTCCAATTACAAGATTCGGTCGGACTGAGGTAACTGCTTGTTGATTTGTTATTTATGAAGAGTTTCGCATGTCCCGTGGAGATTCGTAGAGCATGGCACATCGCAATAAATGATATGAATTGTTAATAATTCGGTAGCAATCGCGAAACCAGACACACGATTACCCATGGGACAGAAAAAGGAACACAATAAAAGAAAGTAATGACTTCAATTAGTCCGTGGCGAAATGAGAAGAAAGTTATATTAGCCCCTTATATATCATTATTTTTCATATTTTCTTTTATCTGTAGGTATCTTTTTAAACTGCGTTTTACTCTGATGTTTTGATCAGCAGTATGTTATTTATTTTGGATTGATGTTTATATTAACAAACCTTCTGGGTGAAGGAAAACTTGGTATATTTTTATTATGGAGGAAAACGTTAAAAATTCATTTGGTTGGAAATTCTTTTCTCAATCGAGATTTGTTATTTTATGAAAATATGTTCATGACTTGAGTCTTTCAAAAAAGAGAGTGTTTACCTATCAATCGTATATAACGAATATTTATTGGCGCTAACCAGGCGTAGCGTGTGTGGTAAAGATAATAATACGTTGGGAAATTCAATGATGAAAAAATTTGCTGATTAATCAAATCAAACCTCCAAGGGATCTAGTTTCATGGGACTCGATGACATGAAATTCCCATTCATCCTTCAGTAGAGAGTGTTCGACGTCGGTGCAACACAGGATGGAAACAGTCTGTTTCCCCTTTCAAAAAGCTTGTCATTTTTTCCATTATTTTCAGGGACTGCGACATATAAAATATGTTAAATGTAACCTACTTTTAATAGTGTAGAAATTATTTCTTTCATATTTTATCGATATATAATTCATGGACTAATTTTTTTTTGAAACGATAACAAGACAATAATTGTTTATAAGGACATTTCATCTTGAAAACTTGCCACTAATCACATGGCGAAGTTTATAATAGTTATGTATGTACCAAGTGCGTTATATAGATCCTAACGCCCGGAGGGAAACATTCGGCCCTAGGGCCTTAGGGCCCGCGGGATGGCCACCTACTAGATCCTAACGCCCGATGGTCGTTAGGATCTAGTAACGCACGTGGTGCATACAAGCTTTTAGTTTTCATGAATAAATTATTTTATTATAATGAAAAATCGATTTTAAAATCGGTTCATTGCTCCTATACGTTCCATTTTCCTTCTCATAGTAGGCATGCCATTTGTTGATATTTTGACGTTTGTGAATATTATTGTCATCATATTCAGTGAATGTCATTGCTGCTTTCTTTGTGTCGTCTTATAGAAATAACTGAAATTGAAATGAATTTACCCAAGAATATCATAGAAAATGCAGCCAAAGCTGCGAATACTTCATTGCCGGAGAAATTCAGAGTCGTATACGACAAGGATTATGAAGTATTTAATCAATGAAAGTTGCTTCATTTCCCCTCGTACAATTAGCGGGCGTTATAATCCATAACGCCCGCTCATTATGCCCTAGGGCATAATGAGTGAGTTTATAGCAACCGTATCCAAGGTGAAATAAACAAATAATATACAAGTGAAAAATGAAAGAACTTTTGAATTAACCTATATAACTCACATCAATAACGATATACGATAACGACATTATTTAATTTTAATATATTAGTTACGCCTATTATGTCGAAAAATCATGCTTTTGGTAGAATATTCTTATTAAACGGCAAATAAAAGAGATCCTATTTCAATCGTGGATACATAACGAATGCGGAGTGCGAAGTGGCCAGTTTGTCCGAAAATTCCTGCAGGTCGCAAAACAAAGAGACCCTGTCGGTATACGCGTTATCTCCATCTCTTGCCACTAGTCGGCAATAAACTTGGTCGCGGCTCGGAGAATGCCGAATATCCCAAGAATCGCCATCGAGCATACCCAAACAGAATTATGACTTGTTATATGGCCCTTCGATCATATAGAAAACGTTATCTACGACCTAATGATATCATTTAACCAGGTTAAATTGAGGCGAAAACCCTTAGTGCGTATTTCGTTGAATTGTTGGAATGTGAGAAAAATTTATTGGCTTTTCTTGTTATTTATCACTATATCGAATTGCATGTAGGAAAATGGGATTCCTTATCGCATGTTACACTCCATGCACTTGGGGCGAGTGGAGCTAGGCCTAAAAATAATAAAACGTCATTGCGGTCCTTTTTTCTTTCAGGTATAGAAATATTCCTGGGTATTAATTTTTGAAGTGAGAATTATTGATTGATGAGAATTTGATTATTAATTTATATAAATAATCTATTTTCTATGGTCCTTATAATGATCAGATATCTGAATAAGTAATTAAATTAAACTTATTTTTTTAGTATATATATATATATATATTTATATATATATATATATATATATATATATATATAATATATATATATATATATATATATATATATATATATATATATATATATATATATATATACATATATAGAATAAATTCATCTACAGAATCACTAAAATCCTTTATTTTGAATAATTATTATTAATAACATAAAATATGTTACATTGAGCATGGCCCTAACGAGAATATAAACTTTTTTTTACTAATTCTTGTATAAACTTTGCTCTCCTGAAAAGATCACTCTTTTAAATAATTTCAATTATTTCTCGAAGTAATATATAAATCCTAATATAAATAATTCCGATTTTTTCTTCATTCAATTCCTTCTAATTGTTGTTAATTTAGTTCATTATGCCTAAAATACCTATAGCGAAAGAAAAATTTCGATCAGTTGCCCCATGACACCTCTCGTCTTTTTTTCATCGAATAACTATTTTCACGAATGGAATATTTCAAGGGCAGCAGAGTGGATAGATTCCCCTTCATGGGATACCTATTCATTTGAATGAGAAACCTGAAAGGGTCCACCAGAATTGCAGTAATCCATGAAACAAACGAACGGCGTGAAACTTCGCTGAATTTATCCCGGAGACAATTTGAACGCTTCGGAGAAATGGAGATAGTTAAATAGGGGGTGCCTAGTCGTTGGCAATTGTCTTATAGTCAGCCAACTGCGTTAGTGTGCATATTTCAACGCTATAGCGGCTCAATGGATCACTTGGTGAACTAGGATCTAACTTATCTACGTCCAAAACGAATTGGAATATTTTAAATTCGCGTTTCTGTATCTCCCTAGGGCGTCGATGGCTTTCGAAAGGAGAATTCGAGGTTCAATAAATTCAAATGCTTCACGGGTTTTGATATTGGCTATTTTTCAATTTTTACGAAGCGCTCAAAACGGCGTTTTTGATTCTCTGGGTCATAGATATTAGAAAAATCTGAAAATTAGTAATCGAGATGCACTTTTTTTTAATATCAGGTATTAATGTACTTCGTACAATTTCAATAGGCAGGATAAATATTTATATCAACAAAGCATTAGCATCATACATTAGTCGACTTTCTAGAACACTGTATATAAATCCATCTATGTAAGATTCTTCATTTTCACTTTGTAGAGAGTGGGAAATTTCACTTCACTGATATCAATGAATTGAAATTGACTTTTTTTTTACCTGCCTGATATTAATTTACAAATAAAATTATATAAAGAATCAAGAAGATTACTCAATATGAAAAAGTTTAATATAATAATACCATTTACGATACACTAAATCATATTGAATTCGTACTGAATATACCTTCGACAAATGTACAATATCTAATCATAAGTATATAATGTACATACATCTAGACACTTCTTTTATGTATTTACCTAAGATTAAATTTTCTATATAAAGAAGAAGTAGGTAAATTCAATTCAAATTTTCATCTTATCTAAACACTAATTAATATTAGATGGTAATCGATATTAATATATGTATATATATATATATATATATATATATATATATATATATATATATATATATATATATATATATATATATATATATATATATATATACAGGGTGTCCCACCGGGAAAGAACGCGATCTGTATATGGAAAACTACACATAGGAAACTTTTGAAAATTTGACAGTATACTAATGTTGATAGGGGAAACTCGACTAAAATATTTTCAAGATGGTGGCACTTCCGGTTATACCGGA
Organism: Cynegetis impunctata; assembly: GCA_030704885.1. NCBI lineage: Eukaryota > Metazoa > Arthropoda > Insecta > Coleoptera > Coccinellidae > Cynegetis > Cynegetis impunctata. Next base: position 158,967 of record JARQZK010004370.1, read on the forward strand.
AGTAGATACCAACTTGCTTATTTTAAATTGGATACCCCATATATTAATACATTTTTAGATTCTACGCAAGATTCTAGGCAGATTTTATGTGTTATGTTCTATACCTAAGTCTAAGCGTTTTTGACATATTTAGGTTTTTATGTCAAAAATGACGATTGCAAGCCCTAATATAATTATCAATTGTTCCTATAAGGATTCCCGTATTACTTACTTTGGGGTGGATTCCTTATTCAAAAAGACTTGCTTTAATAGATTTTGTATAGTATTTGGATAACTAATCATACAGGGTGTTCGAAAAAAAAGATCTAAAATGAGATTGAGAAAACTGACAAAAATCAATTCTTTCGAATAGAAACCCCCCATTTTTCTTATTTTGTAATATTTAGCATTCAAAAAGAAGGTAACTTTGTATAAAGTTATCTTTACCTAAAATTTGAATTTTTCGAAATATTGCCAATTTAATATTTTTATATGGCGATTTTGCATTTAATCGTTAAACAATTAGATCTAGTATAGTCACGATCGTATTTGACATTTCAAATCATCGTAATGGCACCCCGGTTAAATTATACAAACGAAAATTATTTAAACTTTTAAGGCTCATCTAAATCATTTTCATTTAAATGCTGCACTAATGAAAATATGGATAGCATAGGGATGATATTTGTGTTTCCGTAAAATTCTTAGAACTGACGATTTAGATAATCCTAATTCTAATGCTATCTGCTTTGCAGATTTTGTTGGATATGCTTCAAAATATCCCAAAATTGCTATTTCAATATCACGTATCCAAAATTCTTGAAGTTTTCTATAATTCGTTTAACAGTATTTGGTGATGGTTTTTGTTTATGAGGATATCAGGTCGCACATGTATCACACGTTCTTGAAATAATTTATCACATTGTCCATAAATAATAAATAAGTTTAAATAATCTCCGTTTGTATAATTTAACCGGGGTGCCATTACGATGATTTGAAATGTCAAATACGATCGTGGCTATCCTAGATCTAATTGTTTAAAGATTAAATGCAAAAACGCCATATAAAAATATTAAATTGGCAATATTTCAGAAACTTCAAATTTTAGGTATAGATAACCTTATACAAAGTTACCTTCCTTTTAAATGCTTAATACTAAAAAATAAGAAAAATGGGGGGTTTCCATTTGAAAAAATTGATTTTTGTCAGTTTTCTCAATCTCATTTTAGATCTTTTTTTTCGAACACCCTGTATGATTAGTTATCCAAATACTATACAAAATCTATTAAAGCAAGTCTTTTTCAATAAGGAATCTACCCCAAAGTAAGTAATACGGGAATCCTTATAGGAACAATTGATAATTATATTAGGGCTTGCAATCGTCATTTTTGACATAAAAACCTAAATATGTCAAAAACGCTTAGACTTAGGTATAGGACATAATACATGAAATCTGCCTAGAATATTGCGTAGAATCTAAAAATGTATTAATATATAGGGTATCCTATTTAAAATAAGCAAGTTGGTATCTACTTCCGGTATAACCGGAAGTGCCACCATCTTGAAAATATTTTAGTCGAGTTGCCCCTATTAACATTAGTATATAGTATATTTTCCATATACAGATCGCGTTCTTTCCCGGTGGGACACCCTGTATATATATATATATATATATATATATATATATATATATATATATATATATATATATATATATATATATATATATATATATTCAAAAGTTCATTCTATATATATATATATAGAATGAACTTTTGAATAGACTAAAATCCTTAGTAAGTAGGCAAATAAATATGCATATCCAAGATATGAATCATTCACCAACATGTTTTAATATTTTCAAAATTGCAAGTTTTTCCACATTTAAAAATAAGTATCACGTTCTTCAGTTTCTACAATATATTATGACAGACTTTGCTTAATGAATACTAGTTTATAAATATATAGAGATCAAAAATTCTCAGTGACCCAACAATTTTCTATTGTGTCGTTAGTATAATAATGAAATGAGGAATAGGACCTTCAGAAAGTATTCATGCTTAAAACATGACGGAAGAAAGAACTATAATCCTTGAGATTTTAGGAACGAGTAAAAATTTGCGGTACCTTTGAAATTGCTTCGAGCGGTAGGTATTAAAACTTTTAACAACTAAGAGGTTACATTGTAAAACCTAAATATAACCAGCCTACTAATTTGTGCGTACCGAACTTAAGATCATAAAATTATGAAGCCAAGCAAAACGCCTAAATGATTCATTTTAAGCAGCCACCTCTTTTACTTTAGCCATGAGGCATAATGAATTGCAATGTAACTAATATTTTGAGAAAATATTTTTACTTTATTTATGCATTATCCTATACTTACATTTTTTCAATAATTTAAATGAATGATGATAATTTTAAGTAACCATTACGAGAAAGTTATATATAGATTTCTTTTAACCTCATGTGATATTTCATATCCAACTTAAAATTTGTTTTTCTCAATTCGTATTTTATTAGTTCTTACGCTCAGGGAAATGAAATGACACTAGGAAAATTGATGCACAGCTAAACGAAAGTGTTATAATAATTAGAATCCATCTATTTTTAATATTACGTTTGGCAAAGACTGTACTGCATGTTTCTAGAAATGTAAGTTGCATTGTGATAAAGTATATCATACGCTACTGAATGCTGAGTAAATCAACAGCTCAGGATCTGGTTTTAATCAGTTCTAGTTGAGAAGAAAATCGTCCAACCGATGTGGACATCTAGGTAAAATTAGATTTTTAAATTAAATAAATATTTTTCTTTTACAAGCAAAAACTAAATCCGACTCAACATGTAATATGTTCAAGTAGCTATAGCTTACTATTCAGAGCTTTCTAGAAGCTTACTGCCGACACAGGCTAATCAACAGATCGAAATATTGACTAATGATTGTAGATTAAAAGTCAGAAGGAAAGAATCGATTGTATAGTGGAATATATCAGTGTTTACAATAGGGGTAGTTCATATTTGCTAATTTCACTCTGATAATAATTGACATATGTCTTGCCAATACGTATCAGTGATATTTTCATTCGAGCTCGTAAAAGCGAATTGCAGTCGTGGTATACTTTCTGCAATATTTCAACTTCAATCTACTATTCTTGTAGATGTAACTAATTTTATATTAATGAATGAAGTGTAATCGTAAAACCAGTCGTTGTGATTTAATTTCCTGAATAAGTACAACCCTTGCACTATTTCCTCCACTCGTAACCTCACTTACTTACTGAAAAGCCATTTTATATATGGGAGAAATGTTAATTAGCAGTACCTATCTGTAAGTAGTGCGTGATTACGGAATACATTATCTTCAGAACTTTATTACTAGAATGTGTGTTGTATAGGTATCGAATACTTCAAAGTCCATTTTTAATTACATATTCTTATCCTATTATGTGTGGAGTAATTATCGTAACCTTTACTACAGAAGTAATTAATCTAAACAGAAAATTAAAACGATTTCAATTTAATTTCGACATTTATTCAAATTATATATTTTCAAGGCTTCCAAGGTTCCCCCTAATAATTAGCTAATTATGTATTCAATAATAAACTGTTTATTACTGGGTCAGTTATGAGTGACTGAATTCATATACCATATTTTTGTTGTTTCTCATTATGTGTCAACTCGAGAACAGTTATTTGAATAGAAGTGAGCAATTGTTTTGTTCCACTTCGGATCTTGATAATTAAGACTGGCAGTACCGAGATGGTAATTATTGTATTTAATGAAGTAATTGTGAGCCATAATTTGTTATAGTGAACTTCCTCCGGTGCTATTTGTTCTTTGTTCATAGGTTAGCAATATTTCATACATATATATCGTCACGAATTTCGTGACGAAACGTCAACTGTTTAATAAACTCGGGTTTCTAACTCAATGACCTGTTATTGCTAAGAAACAACAAGTAAATAAAAATACAACACAGGCAAGAACTCAAATATATATATATATATATAAAATAAATATATATATATATATATATATATATATATATATAATATATATATATATATATATATATATATATATATATATATATATATATATATATAATATATATATATATATATATATATATATATATATATATAAGAGGAGGGTAGTCGCTGACTAGTTAAGAGGAAAACTATTTGTAGGGACTGCAGCAATGTAAAAGTAAACTCTTTGGAGTTTTTCCAAGCTTTCGGAATCGTTTATTCCATCATCAGGGAGAATCATATTGATAATAGGATATAAGAAACATTGAAAATGATGCTATTTGTTAAATAATTAGAAAAAGTTGATACATTTTTTAAATTATTATAGGTAATTAAATTTCTGAACGAAATGACAAATCGGTGTCACTCATTTTTTTATTTTTTTTTTATTTTCAAAGTGAAGTTTGACATTATTTCATTACGTTAAATCAATTTGATATAAAATAACACTAAATCAAATTAATTTAACGTAACGAAATAATTTCAAAGTTTGAAAATGAAAAAAAATAAAAAATTAGTGACACAAATAATTTGTCATTTAGTTCAGAAATTTGATTATAACTTCAAAAATTTATCAACTTCTCTAATTATTTAACAAATAACATAATTTTCAATGTTTTTTATATCCTATTATGAACATATATGTAAACATCCACAAGATAGATTCTCCCTGATGATGGAATAAACGATTCCGAAAGCTTGGAAAACTATCAAAGAGTTTCCTTTTACATTGCTGCAGTCCCTACAAATAGTTTTCCTCTTTTATATATATATATATATATATATATATATATATATATATATATATATATATATATATATATATATATATATATATATATATATATATATATATATATATATATATATATATATATATATATATATATATATATATTTATTTATTTTTTTTTGTATGAACAAAGAAAATTATTCCATAACTGAAAGTTACTCAATAACCTTTTGAGAAAGTGAAGCCAATACATCTAATTATCGTAAAAATATTCACACCCAAATATTGAGAGCAGAAGTCCTCTCTGATATTTTAAATGGCAACATTGCCCCTTTTACACCTTCTTCCAGAGGATGCAAGGCATTCTGTCGCCGCCCCTTTCGATTACTAGACCCTGTCAAGCCTATTCGTAATTCTTTTCATTCCTACTTCTAAATCAGCTGGTGAAAAATCCAGAAATATTTCGAATACTACTTACCTGATGAAACTGAATTTGGTAATGTTTAATTGCATTGTGAAATATTTTTATTTTACTGCCCTAAATTATAAATTCTCAATACATCCTTTCAAAATTTAATTTATCTTTTAGCCGCAAATATCTGATTATTTAATCAATTTAGATTGTTTTAACCGCTTGGATGTTCAATCAATGAATTGACTGGAATGAGGGAAATTATTTTATTATATAGTGCTTTTAAGTAATTTTTGATTAATTTCAGTGTGGAGAGTATTTTCTTATGTTCTCGTATCAGCTTAAAAAGTAGAAGTAGGGACGAAAAAATTAACTTTTTGCTTCACATAATAGGTTCAAAATCAGTACCTATAAAAATTCAAAAGTGTGTCCATAATTCTGCCCACCCCGAAATTTTACCTCCAGCCAACGACGAACCCTCTGCCCCCCTAACTGCGGCCTTAGACGAAAATACAGAGGTGTGAAAAGATAGTAGGTCCTTAGATATGCTATTTTAGAGTGGAATAAGTGAAGAAATTTCACTTCAAGTAAACATTGAAGAAACCGAAAATGCTCTCAATAGCCTGTTCTCTCAGTAGGTTGTTTTGGATTATCAACTACTCATTTTTATTGCTCAAATTATGTGATATATTATAGGCTTCAAGCAATAAATAGATTTTCACATTGAAATTATGATTAATTTTTTTAATCCTTCAGAAAAAAAACTTGGACTTCTTGGAATATAAAATGTGATTCAACTTGAAGTTTTCTGTTATTGAATTATTCAAGAAATTCTAAACAATAATTCAAAAATTATTGAGAATCCTTAAATTAAACAAGAAATAGTAGTCTTTAGTAGCGAACTATTATTTGTTCAACTGATCTGTAGGTTAATATTTACTTGAAAATACTTCTCCAATATCTTCTATTCATAATTAGGAGGTACCTATCTAATGTTAAGTGTTGGTTGTACTGATATTCAAAAGATTTACATAAGTTTATATTATATTTCGATGACAATACAAATATCCTAAAAATCAGGTAGGTAACAATGAATTACAAAGGTTTCATATAAATATAAAAGATTATAAAATTGAAAACGGCCATCATTGAAACTTATTTGAATTTTCATATTCAATATTAAATGTCAAATGATTCAATGTGCATATATAGTTCCACCTTTGCTGCAAAAAGTTCGAACCCTTCTTGTATTATTTCCATTTCATTATTTTCAGCGTTGTCGATTAACAATTTCAGAAAAGGGTTGAAAATTGTTGAACCCCACATCCATAATTCACTAGTAACTTCACAATCACCAATTTCAATCGGCCGTTATAACTGATATCATCGAAAAGATGAATAGAAAATGCTCTGGAAATTATTAAGTTGCCTATAAATCTCGATATGCCGTATATACAGAGATTTCAATTCAACCGTTCCCACAACTTCTCTAATGTGATTTAAAATGTAACATTCAAACGAAATAGGGGTGGGCTATGATTTTTGATATTAATACTTAAATAAAGAATGAATTTCCGACTCATTTATCATCGCAAATACAATACGTAGTTAGGGGATTTTGCATGAAAAATATTTTTTATACAAAAGATGCAGGGATAGGCATTAATGGGTCTGGCAAACACCTTGACAATAGCAGTTCAACAAAGAACACCCCTGCTAGAGCACTTTCACCATTTTGGGCTTTATCATCAGGAAACTGAAAGGCGAGGTTGTAGATGATCCCGCGATTTTGTTTAAAAGTGCTGCAGATGTGACCAAATTACTGTAACCGATGGTATTCTTTCATTAAACTTGAGAACTTAACACAACTCATAAAATGCTGTATATTTTATGGGTGCTGTTTTACAGTTTGCATCCCTCTAATTTATAGTTTGAACAACTTCTACAACGAAAAAACTAGGAGAAAAGTTAGATATGTCTAAAATGATAATACGTAATATTAACGTAACACAGGCGTTCCTTTCAATGCGGGCGACATGTTAAGTTTCAGAGACTGATAAATTCGATATGTCAATTGAAAGCTCTGGTTTATTTCTTATTTCAATTATAGATATATATATATATATATATATATATATATATATATATATATATATATATATATATATATATATATATATATATATATATATATATATATCCATTATATAAAATTCTCGTGTCACGGTGTTAGAAGTTAAACTCCTCCAAAATGGATCGACCGATTCTCATAAAATTTTGTGTGCATATCGGGTAGGTCTGAGAATTGGCCAACATCTATTTTTCATACCCTTAGGTGTTAAGGGTGGTCCACCCCTTAGTTTTAATTTTTCATTTTTCAGACAAAATTTTCTGTTGTATTTTTTCATGATGCATACAACCCTAAATTTTCAACCCTCTACGATCAACCCTTATTTTTTATTTTTTAAACTCCTCCAAAATGGCTCGACCGATTCTCATGAAATTTTGTGTGCATATCAGTTAGGTCTGATAATCGGACAAAATCAATTTTTTATCCTCCTAAATGTTGGGGGTGATTTCAATTTTTTATTTTTCAGACGAAATTTTTTGTTCTATTTTTTTTATGATACAGCATTCAAAAATACATACAATTTTTTTCATTTTCACCCCTCTACGATCAACTCCTATTTTCATTTGTTGATTATAAACGTTAAGTTTTTTTGGCAAGATTTTTATTTTCATTTTGTCATGACTTAGAATGAAAATTCCTTCGCGATTTTCATTATTTTAAATTTAATCCACAATAGTGTTGCAAGATGGCAATCGAAAATAACAATATTCGGTCTGAGAATAGGTCGTAATTTATTTTTCATACCCCTAAGTGATTAGGGTGGTCCATTTTTATGAATTTTTTGGACAAAAATTTTTTATTTTTATTTTTTTTATGATGTTGCATTGAAAAATACATATAACTCTAAATTTTCACTCTTCTATCAAAAACCCATATTTTTTAATAGCCATTTTAATAATTCAAACGTTTGCCGTGTCAGATAGATTGATAGGTAGATATAATGATAGATAGATTGTTAAATAGAACGATAGATAGAAAGATAGATAACTATCTAGATAGATAGATAGATAGATAGTTAATATATAAGATAATAACTATCGAGATAGATGAATAGATAGAAAGATAGATAGATAAAAATAATTTATATGGCAGAACAACGTTTGCCGGGTCAGATAGATTGATAGATATGTAGATAGATAGATAGATAGAATGATAGATGTATAATTAGATAGATAGATAAATAGATAGAAAGACATATAACTATCTAGATATATATATATATATATATATATATATATATATATATATATATATATATATATATATATATATATATATATATATATATTTCAGATATTTGTGATAACGCACTTATTCATCATTCCCATTGAATTTTTTCAGAAATATGTCACATTGAACATGGCCCTTATAAGAATATTATTTTCATTCTACTTAATTCTGAATAAACTTTGCTCTCCTGCAATGGTAACTGTTTTAAATAGTTTCCATATTCTCTCGAATTATTATATGAATCCTAATATAAGTGATTCTGATTTATTTTCATTTATTCAATCTGAAACCTTGTTCATTTATTTCATTTTGCCCGATATCAAATATATATTATATGGTGAAAAAAATTCGTTTCAACCGATTCTCCCACGATACCTCTCGAATTATTTTTGTTTGTTTTGATATGAAGTTTTTGTGTCGAATAATAACGAATGATATATTATCGTTTCGGAATATATGCACATTAATTAAATATTTTCCATATTTTATAGTATCTATCTCATTCAATTTCACGATGGTAATAGTATCGAATTAGTGCTACTGGATTATAACATGAACATGCATGAACAAATTCGAAACTACATGTAGGAGAATTTATGTCGTTTTTAATTCGCTAGCCAAATTGTTGAGACACAGAATTTCCGCTTCGAAGATGATTTCATCATCCGGTTAGTTAGACAAGGCCGCTATGTTGCTTCCAGAACCTCGTCTACGTGGCTTCGGGCTCGAAGAGTTGCTTATCCGAAATATTGATTGATTAGCGCTGGTTATTTTGTTTTTCACCCTTTGAGCACTTTTCAAGACGTTCGGGCTTTCCGAGGCATTTCTACTCAATTAATCTTATTATGTTGTTACCTTCAACGAATATATATATATATATATATATATATATATATATATATATATATCTATATATATATAAATATATATATATATATATATATATATATATATATATATATATATATATATATATATATATATATATATATATATATAAACATATATATAATGATGAATATTCGCTGGGAAATTCTTTTGAAAAATTGTTGATTAATTAAATCAACCCTTCAAGTTTCAAGAGACTTCAATTTCCATTCATCTCTCAAGGTATAATTCGACATCCATGCTATCCACGATGGAAACACTAGACAGTTTGTTTCGCTTCTCAACGAGCTCATTAGTAATGTCACGTCCATCGACCAATTCGGCAAAGACACCGAATCCACATATACACCTCATAGTTTCTAAAAAGAGCATATATGAAATACAAACAAAACATAGCGCCATATATATATATATATATATATATATATATATATATATATATATATATATATATATATATATATATATATATATATATATATATATATATATATATATATATATATATATATATATATATATATATATATATATATATATATATATATATATATATATATATATATAAGAGAAAATTATAGGTGAATTCTACGAACAACTGAACTCGCTCATTAAAGTAACAAAGACTGACGAAATCACAATGATAATTGGCCATTGTAACGCTAAGATTGGAAAAGGAAAGGAAGAAAATTTAGTAGGCGATTATGGCTTGGGACTAAGAAATGATAGAGGAAATCGACTTCTTCAATTCTGCAAAGAACAGCAATTGATAATTATCAACATCTTCTTTCAACTTCCACCATGCAGACTTCATACGTGAGATGCACCAGGCGATACAGCGGACCACATCATACGTAATTGACTATATAACCATCTCCAAAATATTCCGCAATGCTGTCAAAGCCGTTATAGCATACCCAGGTGCAGACGTTGCGTCAGACCACAATCCACTGATTTGTAAATTTGAAACAAAACTAAAAAGAAAAACGAAAATCCAGGAGAGCAACAAAGTAGATATTCGAACGCTCAGAGAAGACGCAGTTGAACAAAAAGTAACTACAAACCGGATTAGAAGAAATAGTGGCAACCCCAGGAGAACCCCTACAAAAGTGGAATAGAATCGGCCAAGTTATTAGAAACACCAGTGAAAAGTATTTAAAGAAGACACGTGTGAATAAGAAGGAATGGATGACATGCGAGATTCTGACCCTAATGGACCAGAGACGAATACTTAAAAACAAAAACATGAAGAAGTATCGATATCGATTTCAAGAGGGAAATCAAAGCTGCAAAAGAAGAGTGGCTGGCAGGGAAATGTAGCGAGATTGAGGAACTAGATAGAATGAATGATCATTCAAATACAAACATAAATATAAAGAAAATGACACATACCCGGAAGAAAACCATAACAGGAACTCTGGTAGACTTATAACAGAAATGGCAGATAAGCTGAAGACGTGGAAACAATATATTCAAACAACATTCTCAGATGATAGACCAGAACATTACATCAGTGTTGAATCTGAACCATGCTCACGCATAACAAAAGCAGAAATTGAGAGAGCTATCCAGAATATGCAAAACAATAAATCGCCTGGACCTGAGGAGGTCCGCGTAGAACTGATAAAAATATTATGTGACAGTAGCACGGATTTCCACAAGTCTCTGGAAGAACTCTTCAATCTCATCTATGATACAGGAAAAATACCTTCTGTCTGGTTAATATCTTCCTTCATTGCCCTCCCGAAAAAGCCTCGAGCCAATACCTGCGACCAATACAGGCTCATTAGTCTCATTAATCATATCGTCAAAGTGTTCATCAAGATCATTCACAGCAGAATATATAGAAAATGTGACTTATACACCAATGAATCGCTATTTGGATTTAGAAATTCCCTGGGAACTAGAGAGTTACAAGTTCTAATAAAAACGCTGTAGGGTCATGAACCGAGATGTGTACGCATGCTTTATAGATTTTTCAAATGCTTTCGACAGGGTAAAACACACAAAGTTAGTAAAAATAATGATAGAAGTAGGCCTCGACAGCAAGGATATACGAATTATAGCGAATTTATATTGGAACTAGTCAGCTTACGTGAACATAGCCGGCAACAAAACAGAAGAGGTGACAATTCAAAGAGGCGTACGCAAAGATATTTCAAGTGGCACTGGAGTATTCTCCTGAGGGGGATTAAAATAAACGGCGAAAACATATACAACATCAGATACGCAGATGATACTGTTATCCTCGCAAGCAGCCTAGAGGATCTTCAAACTCTTCTGGAGAAAATCAATACATCGAGCGAAGAATATGGACTTAACCTGAACACCTCTAAGACAAAACATATGACCATCAGCAAAAACGCCCGGTGTCCTATGGTTTTGACTTTAAAACAAGAAACTATAAAACGAGTCGACAGATACACTTACTTGGGTTCAATGGTAAATGCAAACTGGGATCAATCCGTAGAAGTACGATGCAGAATCGAGAAGGCAAGATCTGTATTCAATAAAATAAAAACATTTTTCGTCAACAGAAACAGCCTACAACTGAAAATGAGAATGGTCAGATCTTACATCCTTCCAGTCCTTTTGTGCTGCGTTGAGGCGTGGGCCATAACAGAATCCTTGATGAAGAAGCATGGGGCGTTTGAAATGCGCATCTCATAGATCGAACACATAACTAACGAAGAAGTACTTGGAAGAATGAGTAAAACGAAATAAGTGACATTCACAGTGAAGAAAAGAAAAATGGAGTACTTCGCACATGTTATGAGGAACAATAAATATCGACTACTGCAACTTGTCCGTCCTATAGGGAAAGGTCGACGGTAGGAGGGGACCAGGAAGGAGAAGGAACTCGTGGCTGCAAAACCTGCGCCAGTGGGATCTTTACAATTATTTAGACAGGCAGCTGATAGAATAAGAATAGCCATGATAATCGCCAACGTTCGCAGAGAATGAAGCAACGCAAGAAGAAGATATATACATATGTATGTATTTATACATACGGCCAAATTGAGATTTCATCCTCAAAACAAATTCAAATGGTTAAATATTGGAATAACGACTGGATTTCATCTTCAGTCCATAGCTTTTCAGGATACCCCTTATAAGAATATAAAAAATCTGCAGAAATGAGAGTGGGAAGGCAGCTCGTTCTCATTAAATCAGTTGATATGACAGGCAGGGTAGCAGTTAATATCGAGAATATTAAAATTTTAACTTCCACCCCCAAAGTTGAGAAGAATTCCCCGGAAGAAGCGGCGTTTAATTTCGACTATCTCGTATGTCAATGTATGCGGGGCGGATCACCATTGCAATGGAGCGGAACGTCTGGAAAAGCTCCCTCCATTGGAAAGCTTCCAATTCGCTATGGAGCGTGGAAAAGCCCGCTTCTTTACGCCGCTAGAAGGAAACTGAAATTCATTACATGCTTCGCTTCATGGGGAAATTGTATTTTTTTCGTTTTCAACTATTTTCCATATCAGAGCCGTAGGGTACTTGGATTATGTCGTGTAGGTATGCATTCGAATTTCGAGTAACTTCATCTATGAGAAAATCGCGAGAATATGGAATAAGTGGGTGTTTCCGTGGTTAGTGGTCCGAAGAAATTGTATATTCCGAAATTAAATACTCAAAACTAGATTATTCCGAATATATCATAACCATTCTGCAATTAGTAAAATGTTATTTTTCTTTCTGACTAAAACCGGCCGTCTTTAGTTAATTTCATTCTTCGAACGCAATAGAAAATTTAATTTGGTAGATATAAAAAAACACGAGAGGTGCCGCGAGTGACCTAGTTGAAAAAAGTTTCTTTTTCTATATATAACCATCAATAGAAAGAATCAAACAAATTAACAATATTTGAGAGTAATTAAATTAAATAAATAAATAAAAGAAGCAAAGAAGTTATCAAAATAAGCATTTTGTTATTAATTATTATTAAAAAAATTTTAAATTATTATAAAATTACTCAGAACATTCAATCTAGGTGATGATTGGTTTGTGGTAACTAATGTGGACACATGTTTGCGATTCAACTTTATGTCACAAAAACACTGCATAGATTGAAAGTATTGTATCTTGTAAATTTTGCTAAATCATTGTTAATTCTTGAATCAAATTCACAAAAAAAAATTGTGACAATAACTTTTTTTTATCAGAAAATAGATGAAATCACTATTTTCTTGTATGAACAAAATTCAGTCTTTTTAAAAAATTTGTTTCATTTGATTATTTATTTCAATACCTGATTATAGTTATACTCGCACACGCCTTGTGGAGCAGAGGTAGAGTAACCGTATGTGTGAAGCAGGCGTGCTAGGTCCGAATCCTGGGTTAGGTATGGATGTTTGTGGTTGTCTACACTGTGAGTTTCAGTGGTTCGAACAATTTAAATAGTTAGGTAATGTACATTGTCAACAAGCCCATTGGCCGTTCGCTACCGACTTTAAACTGTGGGCCCGTAGTGAGTTGAAAAAATAATTTTCACATAGATAGTAGATTATTTGTAAGAATAAATATTAATTCTTCAGCTCACAGCAGGGGCGTATTCACGGGAGGGGGGGGTACGTAGCATATAAAAGAAAAACATAAACAAACTTCACTAGATCAGTGAACCGCATGCGAAAGTTTATGTGGTTGCATAAGTAAATTCAAGTAAATTGGTGTTTACGCGCGATGCCTCGGCTTCACTCATTCAAAAGCAGGGGTGCGGGTTGCCGCATCGTTTTGTCCAAATTCTTCAATACAAATTACGAAAATTATACAAATTCAGAACTTTTTTATACATACTCACGATTATGGAAAGAATTCCGCCGATGACGATTTCTTATCTGCAGAAATAAAATCCACTGAATTTAGATTAACATCCCTCGAGTTCTATGTTTTATGTGAATTCCCTACATCTGGTAAAACCTGAAGTGACGTACGTACGTTATATATGATCTGATGCGCATTTCTTCCAGTTCATAATTGAGACTTGTAACTTGAAATTGCTGATTTCTGAGAGATTATTAAGTGAAGAAAGATTTTATAAATTATAGAGAAGTGATAGTATTAATGAACAAAAACAAAACTTGAATTTACTATGTTTATTATCACAAAAATACTTCGAAAAATATAACACTGCGATTGCAGATGTAAGCGCAAATCTAAAATTATGTATTCAGTTCTTAACTCAATCTGCCCGATGATGGTCTAGTGACCGAAATTGAAATCGCAGTTTTATATTTTTGTGATAATAAACATAGTAAATTCAAGTTTTGTTTTTGTTCATCATGTTAAATTATCACGTAGTAACGACGGATTCCATCAAATATTTGATATTGTTAAGTTTTCAGGTGAGTTTAGTAGTAAGAGTCAATAACCAACTAACATCCAACTCATATACTCTTTTCACCTGATGTGATCTTTTTCAACTTTCTGATATTTTTCCTTCAAATTTTGAATAGCCTATTTTTAGGGTTTTCATATTTTTTTCTTGAGTTTTATATATATCTTATTTCTTAACTTTTATGTATATTTTATATCTTTACATTTTATGATGAATATTGTATGTACGTCTTCGCAATTATTTTATATTTTTTTGATGTAGAATAAGAATGTTGAATTATAGATGAGGTAAGATCAATCAACACCCCTCCCTCCACCGCTTTCGCTTAGGCTGATTATCTTATAAATAGTTCAGGTCAACTCCCTAACTTGCCACTACCCCCCCCCAAACTCAAACTCTGGATACGCCACTGGCTCACAGTTATACTTAATCTATAGTAATACACTGACATTATACTCATATCTTTATATTCATATTGAGTATCTCGCAAAATTTTATAAATACCTGACTTCGTCATCATTATCGTCAACTGCCAATGAGTCACTTTCACAATTCATTCCTTATCAATAAAATAACAAAAATACGCATATAGGAATACAGTTGACTCGCACGCCTAGCAACGCTTTTGTGATGGTCGTTATATTTGATCAACAAATTACTCATTACATTTGAAGATTTTGTACATACACAAATTAAAAGAAAATATTATTTATGAGAGTGGAAAAAGAAATAAAATTATTCTGTCAGCAAAATTTTTTTCTTCGTCTTTAAGTTTTCGATATCTGTCATATACCAGACTGAGTTTTCGAATTTCCTGTTCGATTTAGATCAGGCAGAACGAAACAGTGTCACACACGTGTATCTCTCATTATTCAGTATTATTTCGGAAATCAATAGCAGCTGTAACAAACAGAAAGAGAGCAACAGAATCGAGAAGAAAAGTTCATTTGAAATAATGTTAGTTCAGTGTTTATGAACGGCATTCCGGCAAAGATCTTGTCTACCTGGCACCCACAATGAACAAGTAACAAAAGATATGAAATCCGTCTTTTGTCCTGTTACCTGGCAACGGAATTCAATATTGTCCCAGCTACCCGACACGAATCTATTAAAAAATAGCCGTCACCTCTCTCCCAGAACTGACGGCTTCTCCATCTCTCTTTCATTTCTGATCAGCCCAGTAATGGATTAGGTTTGTTTGTTTTCTTAGAGATCATTGGCGTAGATAATAATATTCATAATTTCACGAAGTTCTGAAAAAAAATTTGAAATTTGCACTTCCTAA